>CATIWM010203547.1:0-31183 GCA_949671775.1 Mallotus repandus | reverse complement strand
CTGAAACAATGCTTATATTGTTCTTTTGTTTTTTATGAGATTGAGAAGAAATTATAAGCATAATACACCTATGTAGATAATTCATTTACTATTAAAATTTTTTTTTCATTTTTTTTCTCATACTTCCTAAATTTGTTTACTTGTTTGCTTCTTATGTAATTGTTTTCTACTTTCTTGAGTATTTTTTCTCCGTTGCTTTATTATTCATGAAAAAAGTGATTGATCAAGGTAACAACATGCACTTATTTCATGTAAGGCATTGTACTTTAGCTTAAGTCTGAATCTTTGTATAATTTATTTATTTATTTTTTACAATTGATAATGTAGGATCTTGTTGACCGAATAATGTAGGATATTGCAGAGAAGCAAGGTAAATATATTCTCTGTTTATGAAATAGATAAATGACTTGTTGAAGGGACTACCATTTAATTATATTTTCTTATCGATATACATTTTCACAAAGGAAGCTGAAGCTCCTTGTATACAAGAACAAGTGACTATGGAAGCTACCTTGAAGAAGAAAAGCAAAAAGAGGAAGAATCTCACAAGAAAAATGTGATATGGATTAGGCATTTTGTGGTATTTTTATTAGAATTAGATACTCTTGTAGTAGTTATTTGTATATTATGTTTGAGAATAATTTGTCATGACTTATGAAACAATGCACAATTCTTTAATTTATATCAATGCAATTATTTTCAATTTTTTACTAGTGGATCTTTAGTGTGTGTGCATATATATATATATAGCCTTAAATATGAATATTCAACTTTAATTGCAAATTATTGTGACCAAACACTTTGGTCACAATTAGTGGTACAATAGTATTTATATAAACCAATTGCGATGAAGATATGGTCGTTATTGTAACAAAATTTGGTTGCTATTAGTACATTTTTAGCAATCATAATATATCTTCGCAAAAAGTTATTTGTGACCACTAATTTTTTTTGTCACAAAAAACTTTTAGCGGCTAGACCTATTCCGACGACAGGCGACCATAAAAAATGGTTGCTAAAAGCTTTTAGTGACCAATTTTTTACTTTTAGTGATGATTTTTTCCTTCGCTAAAAAGCCTTTTTCTAGTAGTGGCTATAATGTATTCTTCAAGAGTTATCAATATCCAATAAAGAGTTATCAGTATTAGTCTACTTGGGATTAAGAAACAATATTATTAAACATTATAAGGATGACATAATCCATGCCTTATGTTCAATCATGATATAATGTGGCAAAAGGACTATAGTCATCACTGTGTATTAGGTCATGTCAAATTATCGGCCTTAACACAACTTATGATAACTAATTCCTACTGCCAACGCTGTGTGAACCTACAGGGTTGCACACTTAGAATAGGCCTAAAGCAGACATGGGCTCTATGAAAGATTAAATAAATAAGCGAATATATATATATATATATATATATTTATATTTATATTAGTATTTATTTATTTCTTAATTTATTTAAGGTAAGAGTAATCTTAAATAAATAGGAAATGATTTTAATTAAGGAATTGGAATCAAAGTAGAAAAAGAAGTTTAAACTTACCAAAACTGCTTTGGTAAGTGGAGGTGTGTGAAACCTTAGAAAGGATGACTATAAATATATCTCATTCTCTAGGGTTTATGTCAAACCACTATTCTCCTTTTTCTTCTACTACTTCATTTATGAAAGGAAAACACATAGAGAAAAATTATGTTGTGAGACAACAAAGGTGCTAGCACACTAACAACGCTTTGGTCACCTTGTTCATGTTGATATCGGTAGAGGATATGGCCTTATTGGTGACATCTTAATTTGACAAGAAGACAAAAAAGCGCGAGGTAAGGTGAACCCTCTCTCTTCTACCAACCATCTTGCCATAAGATCATCTTGGTGAGTTTTTGGAAACCCTGCCTTAATAAATTTATTTGTATTACATAGGTTCAGTTTTGGGTTTTTATGAATTAAATTCTTAATTGTTGATGCGTTTTACATCACGAAAACCCAACAGTGGTATCAAAGACACTTGTAGTTCAATTAAATTGATTTTATCATATATGTGATATATACACGAGATGTGTGGAATTTGTTTTATATATATATATATATTTAATTTTGAAAACACTTTCAAATTTTTAATTTAACGTTTTATGTGATAATTTATTTGAATCCATGTCAAAAATATTTTTATACACTAATATGATTAATGTTTATAGCTGTTTACTATAATTAAATAAAGTTTTCATTAAAAAATATAGTTTTAATCTTGGAAAAACTTTGGGCTACAGGGGGACACATCCGTGTCATTTAGATGACACAACCATGTCTAGTTTTGACACAGCCGTGTCAGAGAGCAAATTCTGCAGATTCTAAATTCACACAGCCTTGTCTGTTAAGGCAGAATGCATTTTGTTCAAATGTTAAACTAAATTAATATGTTTTGAACATATTAATAAAATGTAATATGATTATAATGGTTAAGGAACTTGTCCCCGAATGGATTCACCACATAATTCATTCTTATTATAATATTTATTAATCTTAATGAAAAATAAATTATTATGCTCTTATGTGTTTAGTGTGAAATGCATGGTGCATAGCATGGCACTTAAAAGACCAATGTGATTGGATTTTTATTATTCTTTTTATGGGTTGTAATTTATTAAATACAATCTATAAGTAATTTTTCATTTGTTGTAATTTTATTTTACTAAATAGCTATAGAATAGTATAGATTACACCATGTAATGTAATGTAAATCAAGATCAAACATATAGACACAAAAGAAAGCCAAGGATAGAGATCCAAGGAGGAAACTCAAAGTGGAGATCCAAGGTGAAAGGCTCAAGATGATAGATGTCTTTTTACCTAGGATTAACCATTAATCTTCATATTGGCTTATGAAGATTAAACTAGATTTGGGGTATGCTATGTCACATTTATTTTATGACTTTATTATTATGTTATGTATGTGATGCTATGCATCTGATGTGTGTTTACAACACAATAATATCCAAATAAGGTACGATAAAAAGGAACCCTAATTTAATACTAAGTCATTATAATGACTCCCATAAATACAACACTCGTCAAGCCTTAAACTATTATATATATATGGGCTTGCCAAAGCAGGGTGTATTAAATCATCCAAAGAAGGCAAGTAGGATAATGGTGCTATCCGAACGCTTGATATGGTTTTACTTAGCTAAGTTATCAAAATGGTTTTGGACCTAGGGAATTAGATGGCATTTAGCTAGGACATGTGATGTCAAATCCCATACCCTTCCAAAAGTTATATGAGATGTAATTGGTAAGACTTACCTACCTGAATGACTATACATTGGGCAATGAGCCAAAGCTCACCTAGAGTATGGTAAAATATGGATCTTGGCCCACTAGAATTTATAAATAAATTTTTAAGGTTATTGATTTGAATAATTTGATAAAATAATGAGTACACTTCATATATATTTTTTTTAGATAATGGCATCAAACACTACATCTAATTTGTCACTGCGATCCTTCCTTGAGAAGGATAAGCTTAATGGAACTAAATTCCTTGACTAGTACACAAACTTAAGAATTGTTCTTAAGTAAGACAAAAAGGAATATATCCTTAATCATCTTGTCCCTGATGAATCAACTGTTAATGCTCCTAGAGCTCAAAAGGATGCTCATATTAAGCATCTTACATAAAATAACGAAAAGAAATAAAAGAAAACAACATTAAATGCCCTAATGAAAATAATAAAATAAAAGAAAACAGCATCATTCCTCCATTGGATTAGAATCATCATAAGCAGGATCAAAAGAAGTAGGAGCAGCTGCTGGATCATCTATGTTAGTGATATGCCCTAGGCCAATTATGTAATGGTTGTACTTTGACTTTTTCATATTTCTACTCTATTAATAAAGAGACATTTTTATTTAATTATTGGCTAATTCTAATATTATCCTTAATTAGTTAATTCTACTTAATATCAGTAAGTATGTGACTTGATAGCAAAACTCTTAGGTGATACTTGAATTTTAATCTAAATATCTCTAGTTGATTATTGTTGTGCGAACAATAATTAATAAAGACTAGTATGAGGTTGACTGATGATTATGTTTTATTAATCATATATATGAGATATTGAGTCAAACTCATATGTAAATATTTAGAGAAATGATGTATTGGATCAACCCACTATAAGAATACCATATGGATGATTGTCATAGGTAACTCTCATCATAGTAGTGTTATTTGAGTCATCTAACATGAAATCACCATGGTTTCCTGCATGATAAGCTCTTATTTTGACACATCCCTACATCATCTTTAATTGGATGGTAAAACAGGTTGTTATTGGATATAGAATGAGTTATGTGAGGGATGTGAGCGATTAAGATGGAATTTGTCCCTCAGTTATTTTGAGAAGATATTTGTGGGCTCCTCGATGAGTTAGACTGAAAATAAATTCTTGGCCATGCTAGAATGTATTGAGAAAGAGTTATCAATATCAGATAAAGAGTTACCAGTATTAGTCTACTTGGGATTGAGAAATAAAATGATTGAATAATATAAGAATGACATAATTCATGCCTTTTGTTCAATCAGGATATTATGCGGCAAAAGTGTTAGTGATATGCACTGGGTCAATCATGTATGACTATATTTTGACTTTATCATTTTATTAATAAAGAGGCATTTTCATTATCATTTTATATTATGGTAATTACTTGAATAGTCAATTCTTTCTAAGGTCATTAAATATGTGACTTGATAGTAAAACCCTTAGATTAAATATGAGTTCTATTCAAATTATCCTTAGACATAATAATTAATTAAGGCTAGTATGATGTTGACTGATGATTATGTTTTACTAATCATGAATATGAGATATTAAGTCAACTCATAGGTACTATTTAGAGAAATTATGTATTGGATTAACCCACTATGAGAATACTATATAGATAATTATCATAAGTAATTCTTATCATAATGGATTGATAATAGAGACTAAGGAAAATTAGGTCATGTCAGATTATCAATCTTTACATGACTAAAGTGAATTAGGAATTTGTCCCTCATTTAATTTGAATAAGATATCTATGGGCGCCTTAATAACAGAGACTGAGGAAAAAGCATGGCCAAGCTAAAGTGAATTGATAAAGAGTTATCATTCTTAGTCTACTTGGAATCAAGAAATAATATGATTGAATTGTATAAGGATGACATAAAATATGCCTTATAGTCAATCAAGATATCGTGTGACAAAGGGACTATAATATTCACTGTAAATTAGGTTATGTCAGATTATCGACCATTATAGGACTTGGGTAGTCATAATGTCTTGCTAAAGGCCACTTATGACTTGTAGGCCTAAATAGAGATGTTAGGCCTACTGCCAGTGTCGCGTGAATCTACAAGGTCATACACTTAGCACATACCCAAAACGAATGTGGGTTTACCAAGCCTAATAAAGCCCTATGGAAATATATATATATATATATATATATATATAAGGTCATGGTTACCTTAAATAAATAGGAAACTATTTTTGATTTGGTATTTGAATAAAATTAGAATTAGAATAAAAGGAATATACCAAAAATTCATTTTGGTAAGTGAAACCCTAATTAACATGTCTATAATAACATATTATGTAGGGTTTCACACAACTTTCACATCTGCCACCTGAATTTGTTTGCTCTCCCTTTGAGAAAATGAAACGCAAAGTTATAGTTCTTAAGTTATAAGACAATCAAGAAAAGTGCTAGCACACATTTTTTTTTGATCAAAGGTTATTATATATATATATATATATATATATACAAGGTGATGGTTACCTTAAATAAATAGGAAACTATTTTTTATTTGGTATTTGAATAAAATCAGATTTAGAATAAAAGGAATATACCTAAAATTCATTTTGGTAAGTAAAACCCTAATTCAGATGTTTATATAACTTATTCTCTAAGGTTTAACACAACTTTAACATCTGTCACCTAAATTCGTTTTCTCTCCCTTTGAGAAAAAGAAACACAAAGTTCTAGTTGTTAAGTTATGAGACAATCAAGAAAAGTGCTAGCACACATTCGTTTTGATCAAAGGTTGTTCGTGTGGATACTTTTGGGGGGGCATATTCATTTGAAGACGTCTCAATTTGGCCTAGAAAATAAAAAAGCTCGAGGTAGGGTGTCACAGGAGTGAACCCCATCTCTCCTTTCCAGCTATCTTGCCTCTTCTTGCCTTTGTGGTAAGCTTTTTGGAAACCCTAAATCAATCGGTTAATTGAATTATATGGATCCTGGTTCGGGTTTGTGATTAAAATTTTAATTTTTTATTGCGTTTTCTATCACAAAACACAATAAAAAGGATTATAGTACACACTGTGTATTAGGTTATGTCAGATTATCGGCCTTTACACAACTTAGGCAGTCATAATGTCTTGTTAGAGACCAATTAAGACTTATGGGATAAAATGGAAATTTTAGGTCTACTGCCAATGTTGTGTGAACCTATAAGTTTGCACACTTAGAATAGGCCTAAGGTAGACTTGGGTTAATTAACCCAATAATTATCTATATGAAAGATTAAATAAATAAGTGAATAAATAAATATATTGATATATATTTATATATTTATATTAGTATTTATTCATTTCCTAATTTATTTAAGGTAAGAGTTATCTTAAATAAATAGGAAATGATTTTAATTAAAGAGTTAGAATCAAAGTAGAAAAAGAAGTTTGAACTTACCAAAGGTGTATGAAACCTTAGAAAGGATGGCTATAAATATATCTCATTCTCTAGGGTTTATGTCAAGCCACTATTCTCCTTCTTCTTCTACTACTTCCTTTGTAAAAGGAAAATACATAAAGAAAAATTGTGTTATGAGACAACAAAGGTGTTAGAACACTAACATTGCTTTAGTCACCTTGTTCGTGTGGATACCGGTAGAGGACGTGGTCTTATTGGCAACATCTTAATCTGATAGGAAGACACGGAAAGCTCAAGGTAGGGTATCGCTGAAGTGAACCCCCTCCCTTCTTCTAACCATCTTGCCATAAGATTGTCTTGGTTAGTGTTTGGAAACCCTCTCTTAATCAATTTATTCGAATTACATGGATTCAATTTTGGGTTTTTATCATTAAAACCCAACAGTCGCATTAGAAACACTCGTAATTTGATTAAATTAATTTTATCATATATGTGATATATGCATGAGATGTGTGGAATTTGTTTTATATATATAAAAATTTGATTTGGTAAGTGTTTTCAAAATTTCAATTGAACGTTTTACGTGATAACTTATTTAATCCATGTTAAAAATAGTTATATACATTGATATGATTAATGTCCATAGTTGTTTAATATGATTAAACAAAGTTTTCATTAAAAAACACAGCTTTCGTCATGGTAAAATTTGGGTTACAGAGGGACACAACCGTGTCATTTAGATGACACAGATGTGTCTAGTTTTGATAAAGTTGTGTTTAAGAGCAAAATCTGTAGATTGTAGATTGACATAGCCGTGTCTGTTGTAGAATGCATTTTGTTCAAATGTTGAACCAAATTAATATGTTTTGAGTATAATAATAAAATGTAATATGATTACAATGGTTTAGGTGCTTGTCCCCAAATGGATTCGCCACATAATTTTTTCTTATTATAATATTAATTAATCTTAATGAAAATTAAATTATTATGCTCTTATGTGTTTAGTGTGAAATATATGGTGCGTAGTATGGCCCTTAAAAGACCAATGTGATTGGATTTTTATTATTCTTTTTATGAGTTGTAATTTATTAAATATAGTATGCGAGTCATTTTTTAGTTGTTGTAATTTTATTTTATTAAGTAGTTATAGAATAGTATAGATTAGAGCATGTAATGTAAATCAATACCAAATATGGAGACATAAAAGGAGGCCAATGATGGAGATCCAAGGTGGAAGTTCAAAGTGGAGAAACAAGGTGAAAGGCTCAAAATGATTGATGTCCTTTTACCTAGGATTGACCATTGATCTTTATATTGGCTTGTAAAGGTCAAACTAGATTTGGGCCATGCTATGTCACATTTATTTTATTACTTTATTATTCTGTTATGTATGTGATGCTATGCATGTGACGTATGTTTATAATATAATAATATCCAAATAAGATAAAACAAAGAGGAACCCTCATTCAATATTAAGTCTTTATAATGCCTCCCATAAATTCAACACTTTTCAAGCCTTAGATTATTATATATATGGGCCTACCAGAGCAAGGTGTATTGAATCATCCAAGGAAGGCAAGTCGGATAATGGTGCAATGTGAACATTTGATATGGCTTGACTTTGCTAGGTTATCAAAATGGTTTTGGATCTAGGGCATTAGATAGGATTTTTAGCCAGGACATGTGATGCCAAATCCTATACCCTTCCAAGAATTACTAGAGATGCAATTGGTAAGAGTTACCTACCTAAATTACCATACATTGTACGATGAGCCAAAGCTCACTTAGAGTATGGTGAAATATGGATCTTGGCCTACTAAAATTTACAAATTAACTTTGAGGGTTATTAATTTGAATAACATGATAAAATACTAAGTAAACCAAATATTTATTTGTTGTAGATAATGACATCAAACACTACATCTAATTTTTCACTGTGACAGATCCTTCAGAAGGATAAGCTTAATGAGACCAACTTCCTTGACTAGTATAGAAACTTAAGAATTATTCTTAAGCAAGAGAGAAAGGAATATATCCTTGATCAACCTGTCCCTAATGGACCAGTTGCTAATGCTCCTAGAGCTCAAAAGGATGCTTGTAGTAAGCATCTTAATGACTCCATTGATGTCATTTGCATCATGTTTGGATGCATGGATTTAAATCTTCAAAAGTAACTAATGCAGATGGATGCTTATACCATAATTGGCCATCTCAAGGAAAAGTTCGAAAAGAAAGCTTGAATTGAAAGGTTTAGCACCATAAAGGCATTGCTTTCTTGTAAGTTAACTACTGGTGGCTCAATGGCTCCTCATGTTCTTAAGATGAAAAGTCATCTTGAAGATCTAAAAAGGCTTGGCCTTAAGATCGAGCAAGAATTGGCCATTGATATTATTCTCCAGTCTTTACCAGAAACATATGATGGGTTTGTTATGAATTATAACATACATGGCATGAACAAAATTGTTTCTGAATTGCAAGGAATGCTTAAGACTGCTAAAAAGAACATTAAGAGTACTAAGGATATTCTAATTGTTAATAAAGGGAAAGGTATGAAAAGGTTGGGAAAGGGTAAAGGCAAGATTACAAGCAAAACTACCTAATGAAGGAACATGCTTTTTCTGTAATGAGACAGGCCATTGGAAAAGAAATTGCAAGCTCTTTATAGATGATCTGAAGAAGAATAAGGGTAGTGCAACTACCTCTTCAGGTATTCATGTTGTATACATCAATTTATCTACTTTTAATTCTTAGGTATTAGATAGCAGTTATGGATCTCACATTTGTACTAATGTGCAGAGCCTAAAAAGGAGTAGAATCTTGGCTATAGGCAAAGTGGACCTATGAGTTGGAAATAGAGCAAGGGTTGCTACTTTAACTGTAGGAATTTATGATTAACTTTGCTTAGTGGACTTGTTTTGAGTCTGGAAAACTGTTATTATATACCTGATCTAAGCATGAATATCATTTTTATTTCTTGTTTTGACAAGAATGGTTTTGAATTTATTATTAGGAATAATAAATACTCAATTTACCATGATAACATTTTCTATCGATATGCTCCATGAAATCACGGTCTCTACATTTTAGATATTGAAGACATTAATGAAAAGTCCATCTATAACATTAATACAAAGAAATTTAAATATAATAATTTAAACACAACCTAGCTTTGGCATTGTCGTTTAGGCCATGTAAATGAGAAATTTATATCAAAGCTCTACTAACATGGACTTTTGAATTCATATGCTTTTGAATAATATGAAACATGTGAATCATGTTTATTAGGAAAAATGACTAAGACAACTTTAGTTGGATGTAGTGAGAGGACTAATGACTTGTTGCACCTTATACATTCTAATGTACATGGACCATTAAGTTCCACTGCTAGAGGAGGATATTAGTAGTTCATTACTTTCACAGATGATTTTAGCAAATATGGCTATGTCTATCTAATGAAACATAAATTTGAATCTTTTAAAATGTTCAAAATTTTAAAAAATGAAGTATAAAATAAACTTGGTAAGAATATTAAAGAACTTAAATATGATCGAGGTGGTGAATATTTAAGCCAAAAATTTATTAATCATCTTAGAGATTACGGAATAATTTCACAATGAACTCCGCCAGGAACACCAGAATAGAATGGTGTATCTGAACAGTGAAATAAAACTTTCTAGGATATAGTTCCATCTATGATGAGTCTGTCAGATATTCTAATCGCCTTTTTGGGATATACTCTAAAACTACTGCATTCCTTTTGAATGGAGTTCCATCAAAGGCTGTTGAAAAGACACCATATGAGATATGGAATGGGAAATCTCCTAGTTTATCTTTTCACCATATAAGATATGGAATGAGAAATCTCCCAGTTTATCTTTTCTTAAGATTTGGGGATGTGAGGCTTCTGTGAAGCATCAAATTTCAAATAAATTAGAACCCAAATAAGATAAATTCCTTTTTGTGGGATATCCTAAAGAAACCAAAAGAAATTACATTTATAATGCTTATGAGAACAAAGTTTTTATTGCTCGAGATGGTGTCTTTTTGGAAAGGGAATATATTTGGAAAGGAACTAGTGGGAGTAAGGTAGAACTTGAAGAAATTCAAGAACCACAAAATAGCATTATACCACATATAGAACCTCAACTAAATCAACAAGTGACTGTTGAATCTACATATGTACCACAAGGTCTTAGAAGGTCTAGTAGGACATGTCATAATCCTGAGAGTTATGGATTTCTTATAACAGATAATAATGTTGTGATGATTGTGGATTAAAGTGAGCCCACAACTTGCCAAGAGGCCATAAACAGTCCAGACTTTGAGAAATGGTTAGAAGCCATGAAATAAAAAATGTAATCCATGTATGATAATCAAGTATGGACTTTGATTGATCCACCTAAAGGTTTAAAAATTATTAGGTGCAAATGGGTTTTCAAAATGAAAACTGACGTGTTATGTATACCTTTAATACAAGACTAGTTGCAAAGGGTTTCAAGTAAACACATGGTATAGACTATGAAACTTTTTCACCTATTGCTATGCTAAAATCCATTCTAATTCTTATTGCCATAGCTGCATACTATAATTATGAGCTATGGAAAATGGATGTCAAAACACATTTTCTTAATGGAAACCTCATTGACGATGTGTACATGACACAACTAGAGGGTTTTGTCAATCCTAAGAATTATGGAAAGGTTTGCAAGCTTCAAAGATCCATTTAAGGATTAAAACAAGCTTCTTTGAGTTGGAATCTTTATTTTGATGAAGCAGTCAAAGAGTTTGGATTCATAAAAAATGAAAATGAACCTTATGTTTATAAAACGGTTAATGGGAGTATAATAGTTTTTCTAGTGCTATATGTTGATGACATATTACTCATTGGAAATGATGTTCCTACTCTACAAATTGTTAGATCATGGTTAAGAAATTATTTCTCAACGAAAGACTTAAGTAAAGCCACCTATATTTTAGGCATCGAGATCTATAGAGATAGATCTAGGAGGCTTATTGGCCTAAGTCAGAGCACTTACATTGACAAGGTACTGAATAGGTTTAGTATGCAAAACTCTAAGAGAGGATTATTCCCAATGTCCTGTGGCATTAGTCTTAGTAAGACTCAGTGTCCAATTACACAAGATGAGTGAGACCGTATGAGTAAAATTCCATATGCTTTTGCTATTGGATCCATCATGTACCAACAGATGACAATGTTGTTGATCCACTAACTAAGAATATTCCACAGGCTAAGCATGAGAGTCATACTAGGTCAATGGGCATAAGATACAATGTTGATTGGTCCTAGTGCAAGTGGGAGATTGTTATTTATATGCCCTAGGCCAATTATGTAATGACCATACTTTGACTTTGTCATATTTCTACTCTATTAATAAAAAAAGTCATTTTTATTTAATTACTGGCTAATTTTAATATTATCCTTGATTAGTTAACTCTACCTAAGATCATCAAGTATGTGACTTGATAGTAAAACTCTTAGGTGATACTTGAATTCTCATCTCAATATCCTTAGTCGATCATTGTTGTGGGAACAATAATGAATAAACACTAGCATGAGGTTGATTGATGATTATATTTTACTAATAATGTATATGAGATATTAAGTCAAAGTCATAGGTACATATTTAAAGAAATGATGTACTAGATTGACCCACTATAAGAATACCACATTGATGATTGTCATAGGTAACTCTCATCACAGTAGTATTACTTGAGTCATCTGACCTGAAATCATAATGGTTTCCTACATGATAAGTTCTGTATTTTTGACACATCCCTACATCATCTTTAACTGGATAGTAAAATAGCTTGTGATTGGATATAGAATGAGTTATATGAGGGATGTGAGTGATTAAGATGGAATTTGTCCCTCAATTATTTTGAGAAGATATTTGTGGGGCTCTCAATGAGTTAGACTGAAAAGAAATGCGTGGCCATGCTAGAATGTATTGATAAAGAGTTATCAATATCAGCCTACTTGGGATCGAGAAATAATATGATTGAATAATATAAGGATGACATAATCCATGCCTTATGTTCAACCAGGATATCATGTGAGAAAAGGGCTATAGTACACAATGTGTATTAAGTTATGTCGGATTATCGGCTTTCACACAACTTAAGAACTCATAATGTCTTGCTAAAGACCAATTATGACCTGTGGGTTAAAATGGAAATTTTAAGTCTACTTCCAACGTTGTGTGAACCTACAGGGTTCCACACTTAGAATAGGCCCAAAGCAGACATGGGCTAATTAACCTAATAATTATCTCAATGAAAGATTAAATAAATAAGTGATATATATATATATATATATATATATATATATTAGAATCTATTTATTTATTTATTTTCTAATTTATTTAAGGTAAGGATTATCTTAAATAAATAGGAAATGATTTTAATTAAGGAATTAGAATCAAAGAAGAAAAAGAAGTTTAAACTTACCAAAACTGTTTTGGTAAATGGAAGTGTATGAAACACTAGAGAAGATGACTATAAATACATTTCATTCTTTAGGGTTTATGTCAAGCCACGATTCTTCTTCTTCTTCTTTTACTACTTCTTTTGTGAAAGAAAAAACATAAAGAGAAATTGCATTGTGAGATAATAAAGGTGCTAGTACACTAACATTACTTTGGACACCTTGTTCGTATAGATACGGGTAGAGGGCCGGGTCTTAATATGACAAGAAGACCTGAAAAGCTCCCTCTCTTCCTTTCAATCATCTTGCCATAAGATCGTCTTGGTGAGTGTTTGGAAACCCTCATTTAATCGGTTTATTCGAATTACATGGATCCGATTTTAAGTTTTAGTGAAATATATTCTTAATTTCCACTGCATTTTGCATTACAAAAGCCTAAAATTCTATCAAGTCACTATCATTATACCATCCTTTTGTAGTAGCAGCAGAGGTGGAGCCTGGAAAAATGGGGCATAAAGGTAAAGGAATGCCCTGTTATTGACATAAACTGGAGAGTCCATCAACTACCTAATGAAGTAGCTCAGTATGATATTGAAGTATAGCCTCAATATGTGAAGGATAAGTGGATTATTGTCCAACTAAATGTGAGGGAGGTAGAGCAGCTTAGATAGTAGGACATGGTGGAGGGGGATGCTCATTATCACCTAACTCAAGAGGATGCTTAATCAAAATATACTGCCCATCACGAACCTAAGCAAAATGGATTTTCCTCATCATAGTCAAGTTAAATGGAGGCATGTTACAAGCATTAGTAAGATTAGGAAAAGTGTTAAGAACCCGTAAAGCCTTAGCTAGATGACTAATGTAAGAACCTCCACAAAAATGCACCCTTTTTCTTCTTAGATATACCATCCATGTAACGAGCAAACCCAAAGTCTAAATGAGCTACTAAACCCTTATCAAAACATCTTAAGTAAAACAAATCTTAAAGGGAAACAACTTTAGTACTCTCCTTTCGTCCACAAATAGTAAAAGCTATAAGATGGTGCAAGTAACGAAAATCAGGTTGAGCAATATTTGCACTTTTACTTATATTAGGATCATAATTCTTTTGAGCCCCAACACATGTAATCTCTCTCTAGAACTTTGAAGGGCTTTCACCCCCAAGATTAATGATAGAATTTTTAATCTCCTCACTAGTTGTAAATATCATGTCATAAAAACCACAATGCACAGTAAATTCATTAAGAGAATTGGAAAATTATTTTCCCTTAGATGAAACTTAACAAAACCCTTTTTATCAAAATCAATTAGTTTACTCTTTTCCAACAAAAAAGTAGAAAAGAATTCAATAAAAAGCTCATGGAAAATAGGTTCTTTTATCTTTATAAAAGTATCCTACTATGATCTATAAATCATCCCTAACACAGATTCGTTCAAGCCTATGGTTGCTAAATCATCTAGCATATTATGATAAGAGGGATGAATAAGAAAGGAAATCAAAGAAGCACATATTTCTCTATGCATTTTGTCTGAAAATTGAAGAAAAGGGTGAAGTGGATCATCTCAGCTTCGGCTTGGGCTTGCGTAGAGTGAGGAAGATGGAACCACCAGTGGTGACACGGTCGTGCACGATTCGCTAGGAGGCGATGGTGAAGGAGCCACACGAGGTCATTTTTTGGGTGGATTCAACTTTTTTCCAATTGATTTTGTTTTCCTCATATGAGAAATGAAAGAAATTGATAGAATTTTGGTATGGGTAGGGTCACGGTGTCATCATGTCGTGACACAAAATGTACTTGGATCTAGAATTTTAGGTTTATCATCAACACGTCTTCTATAAATCGTATTGCAAATCGCATGTGGTACGGGTGTCCTTATAAAACATCACGTGGTATTTAACATGGCTTATATGAAATTGTGTCCTTACAAAAGAAAGCTTATAAAATAATTCACTCCTGGACACAACTAGTGACATAGCCATGTCACATGTCATGTTGACTCTGCAGCTCCTTAATACATAACTCTTACAACATTTTCCTTGTGTATAGAATCATGAATGAAAAGCATCAACTTTATATAGAAAAAATAAAGAATTTAAAACACAAAAATGAAAGAAAAGTAAAAGAAAAGTTTAGAAGATATTGGGTTACCTCCTAACGGACAATAGTTTAAGGTCATTTAGCTTGACCGAGTAGTAATTCAGTCATTCCGAGTTAATAAGTGTGCAAGATACACTATTAAAGCTTGCTTCCTCTAAATGGTAAGGCTTTAAATGTTGCCCATTAACTTTGAAGATTTCATTGGCCTTGGTTAGAATATCAACTACTCTATAAAGAAAAAGTTGGTTGATTTTAAAAAGATCAGGCCATCTTGACTTGAGTTTGCCTGGAAAAAGCCTTAATTTGAAGTTGAAGAGAAGCACCAAGTCCCCTTCCTTGAGTTCTTTTTTCTACAAATGGTTTTGATTCTGCCTTTTCTCTCCTTGTAAATTTTAGCATTTTCATAAGCATCCATCCTCAATTCTTGAAGTTCATTCAATTGGAGAAGTCTATTTACACCAGCCTTAGCTAAATCAAAGTTGAGATACCTTGTAGCCCAAAATGCCTTGTGCTTTAGCACAACTTGAAGATGGCATGACTTTTGAAAGACTAAATGAAAAGGTGAAGTTCTAATATGAGTTTTGAAAGCTATTCTGCATGCCCATAGTGCATCATCTAAACGTTTAGACCAATCCTTGTGTGAAGCATTGACTGTCTTTTCTAATATGCTTTTCAATTCTCTATTTGAGATGTCCACTTATTCACTTATTTGAGGGTGGTACGGTGTAGTCGCTTTATGCTTGACTTCATACTTTGCAAGAAGGCTTTCGAATTGAAGATTGTAAAAGTGAGAACCTCCATCACTTATAATAACTCTAGGAGCGCCAAAGCAAGTGAAGATGTTCCTTCGAAGGAACTTAGTGATGACCTTAGCATCATTAGTTGGTAAGGCAACTGCTTTGACCTACTTAGAAACATAACTAACTCCAACCAAGATGTATTTATTTCCATAAGAACTTGGAAACAGACCCATAAAATAAATCCCCTATACATTAAATAGCTCAATCTTCATGATATTAGTGAGGGGCATTTGATTCCTTCTTCTAATGTTTCCTATTCTTTGATAATGATCACATCTAAGCACAAAATCCTTAGAATATTTGAAAAGAGATGGCCAATAAAAACCACTTTGAAGCACCTTTGCTGCTATCTTTATTGAACTTGCGTGTCCCCCACACTCAAATGAATGACAATGAGTGAGAATTCTTCTTATCAGCCCATCTCTACATTTTTTATAAAGATAGGGTTTATCCCACTTGTGTTATTTCACATACTGAAAGGATTTCTTCTTTTGATGGTAGTTTCGATTAAGGGGAAGAACTCCACATGCTAGGTAATTGAAAGAATCAGTATACCAAGGAATGATTTCTTATGCTTTTATGAATTGTTCACCCGAGAGATCATTAATAATTGGGAGAGAATCTAAAATATGAAATTGTTCAAGGCGAGAAAGGTGATCCACCACCAAATTTTCTATCCCCTTACGATCTCTAATCTCCAAATCAAACTCTTACAAAAGAAGAATCCAGTGAATGAGCCTTGGCTTAGCATCCTTGCTCGTTATAAGGTACATGAGAGCTGAATGGTCGATGGAAATGATCACTTTGTTGCCAACGAGATAGGATCAAAACTTGTCCATTGCATACACAACCACCAATAACTCCTTTTTAGTTGTTACATAGCTAATTTCAGCTTTATCAAGAGTGTGCCTTATGTAGTAAATTGCATAAGTCTGCTTATCTTTTCGTTTCCCTAATACAGCTCCTACGGTATAGTCACTTGCATCACACATAATCTTAAATGGAAGACTTTAATCCGGTGGTTGTAACATGGGTGCTATGATTAAGACCTCCTTTAACTTATGAAAAGCATTTAAGCACTCATCATTAAACTCAAAAGTGGCATCTTTAGAAAGCAAATTAGTCAAGGTTTTAGTAATTTTAGAAAAATATTTCATAAAGCGACGATAAATCCCAGCGTGACTAAGGAAACTCCTTATTCCTTTGACAGAGATAGGTGGTGGAAGTTTTTTAATCACTTCAATTTTGGCTTTATAAACTTCAATTCCATTTTCGGACATTATATGTCCTAGCACCACTCCTCTTATTAGCATGAAGTGACACTTCTCCCAATCAAGCACAAGGTTTTTTTCCTCACAATGGTACAACACTTTAGAAAGGTTATCCAAACATGCATCAAATGAAGAAACATAAGATAAAAAATCATCCATAAAAATCTCCATTATGTCCTCAACAAAATTAGAAAAATGGGCATCATGCATCTTTGAAAAGTAGCGAGTGCATTACACAACCTAAAAGGCATTCTCCTATATGCATTATTCTATAAGGGCATGTAAATATTGTTTTCTCTTGGTCATCAGGATGAATAAGAATCTGAAAGAAACCTAAATAACCATCTAAGTAGCAGAAAAATGAATGATTTGATAACCTTTCTAAAAGTTAACCAACGAAGGGAAAAGGAAAATGATCTTTCCTAGTTACTTTATTCAATTTCCTATAGGTTATACACATGCACCAATCTATGGTAGTCTGAGTAGGAATCAACTCATTATTTTCATTTTTAACCACTGTTATTCCACCCTTCTTAGGGACTACATGGATCGGGCTAGCCCAATCACTATGTGAAATAGTATAGATAATCCTTGCATCGAGCAATTTTATTATCTCTTTTTTAACCACCTCTTTCATGTTAGGATTCAGTCTTCTTTGATTTTCAATTAAAGGTTTAACATCTTCTTCCATGTGTATCCTATGCATGCAAATAGAGGGGCTAAATCGCTTTAGGTCATCAATGGTGTAGCCTATAATCTTTCTATGTGGCCTAACTCTCCTAAGCAATTTTTCTACTTGTTCATAATTTAATTTAGCATTCACAATTATTGGAAAAGTAAATTTGGACCTAGGAAATCCTAGCTAAAAGATGACGAAAGAACTTTTAATTCTACCTTAGGTGCATTGTTGCAGTTAATTGCCTTTTGTTTAGTATGGGATTTGCATTGTGATAGTGATTAAACATTACTACCTCTTGATTCCTATTATCATTCTTTAGGTCATGGACCAAGCATACTTCAAGTGGTTCTTGGCTGAGTTATTGTTCAAAAGTTTCTTGTATACAACTTTCTATTGTATCAACTTTAAAGTATGACCTCATTGTTGCGGTTTGCTTTGCCATCTTAAACATTTCAAACTCCACTTTGTTATTCCCCAATTTTAATCAAGATCTTTCCTATTATTGTAGCTAGGAAAGGATGTCCTAAAATTATTGGAATTTTTTGATCCTTTTCCATCTCCAAGATGATAAAATCTCCTGGCACATAATAGTCTCCAACCTTAATGGGCACATTTTTAAGAATTCCATAGGGATAGATGATGGATCTATCTGCAAGTTATAGTGACACCATTGTTGGTTGTGGTTCTCCTATGTTCAAATGCTTGCAAAACGAAAAGGGCATTATGCTTATATTTTCACCCAAATAACAAAGAGACTTACTTATAAATTCATTCCCAATAGTGCAAAGGATAGTAATACTCTCTGGATCCTTAAGTATTTATGAAAGCTTATTTTGAATGATTGTGCCCCACTCCTTATTTATAAGGATGGTCTCATAATCCTCGCACTTATGCTTGTGCCAGATGATGTCTTTGAGAAACTTTGTGTAAGTCAGCATCATGTTAATCACATCCAAAAAGAGGTTGTAAGCACCCAATTTCAGGATGACTAGAATATGGATGCGAAAGAGACTCCGATGATGAAAACTCATCGCAAATAGGCCTCTAGTATTTGAATTTCAGATCCCAAGGCTTGATTGCATTTTCACGGACTGAATTGAAAATGGATTTCTGATCGGAATAGTGGATTTTTGACCGAAAATCTAGAATTTCGATCGGAATTCCATATTTCCGACTGAAAATCTGATTTTCGATCGAATTAGTGGATTTCCGATCGGAATTCCAGATTTTCGACTGGAGTTCTAGAATTTTGATCGGAATTACAGAATTCTTGTCAGAATTCCAGATTACCGATCGATAATCCATTATTCCGAGGCGTGAAATTCTTTTTTATTTTGTTTTATTTTATTTCTTTATTGATTTTTCTTAGATTTGGCTGGTCAAAAATTAATTAATTAAAAAAATTATCAAAAAAATAAATAAAATTTATATCTGGTCTATCTTTGATCTTATATATGTAACCTCTACTTGATCATTTTATTTCTACCGTAATCACTTATCCTGGATATACGGGGAGAATAAAAGGAGGAGAGGAGAACGTAGAAAGGAAGGAAAAGAAGAGGGAAGGCAGAGAGGAAAAAAAAGAAAAAAAGTTTTTTCTTTGGTTCTGGGAACTTTTTTCTGGAATTAAGAGATTTTGACAAGAAACGCTTTTTCTGGGAACGCTTTTTTTCTGGAATTAAAAGATTTTGACAAGAAACGCAATTGAAGCCAGGGAACACCAAAATCAATTCTGGAGATTTATTAAACGATGATTCAAACATCTATCAGGAGATAATCAATATAGTATCCATATTCAGTTCTTATTTTATTTTATTTCATTCCTCTATTTATAGATTTATCTTTATTTTATTTCTACTTTTCATCTAATTTTATTTTCAATCATTTTTTCATTTTATTTTGTTATTGTTGTTTTTATCGTTTATTGATTTCATTTTTGCTTTAATCAAATACTAATTGTGTTGATTTTATTTTCATGCTTATGATGGGAGTGATATGAGCCATATGGTGAGATGTGGAGGTTGCATAACCATCCATGAAGGTCTAGGGTACTACCATAGATTAATCCCTGTTGAAAATAATGTAGTTTTACGTTTATTTTATTTTTGTGTGTTTTCGTGATAATTATGTTGTGTATTTTTATTTTAGTATGTAATTATTATTATTATATGTAGGAATTGTAATAGCCCCGATAGAGGGAAAAATAGTGAAATCTTTATTTTTCTGTACCTTAAAATCAATTAGTAATTTAGGCCCATTTGGTAAATTCAATTAAAATTAATGTTGGCTTTAGATTAATTTTAGGTTGTATGTAATTAAAATTAGGGTTAGAAAAATTATATGATGTTTGTTTTTGATCTATTTTTTTATTTGGCCTTGTTTTTTTATTTTTATTTTTTTAGTTACTAATCTTTATTTATTTTTTGTGTTTATGATTATGGATGACGTGATTTGAATCTACTGTGGAGAACAAAACCCATGAAGATCCATGGAATGCCATGGATTAAATTTTGTATTTGAACGTAGTTTTAGGATTTTTTATTCATTTATTTTGTAATTTTATTTTGTATTTTATTTTTTGGGGTTGTAATTAATTTTAATTTTTGTTCTCAGTAGATCATTGTAATAGCCCCAATAGTGGAAATAATGCAATCGTGTGTGTGGCATGTGTTTTTGTTTTTATTAATCGGTTAGTAAATTAGGGTTTCATTTGGAAAATTCAATTAAAATTAATGGTGGCTTTAGATTAATTTTAGGTTGTATGTAATTAAAATTAGGGTTAGAAAAATCACATAATATTTGTTTTTTATTTATTATTTTTTTATTTTTATTATTTGGGCTTGGTTTTTAATTTTTATTTGTTTTAGGCCCCAAGCCCACATGTAGGTTTTAACTCACTTAATTAATAGGCTTTAAAATTGGTTTTAAATTTAATTAAAAATAATTTAGGCCCATTTAGATTAATTTAGACTATAGGCCCACTTTATATAATTTAAAATAAACTTAGACTTAGCTCAGCCCATTAATAAAGTATTTTTCATAATTTGTGGACTTAAGATCATTTCATTTAAATTAAAATAAGTAGCATTAGGCCCATTAAATTAAATTCATTTTTTTTTTAAAAATTTGATAGACTTAGGCCCACTTTTAGAATTAAAAATAATAGATTCAAACTCACTAATATAATTAAATATAGGTCCACCTTTAGTTCCATTTCACTTGTAAATAAAATGTAGATTTAGTTAACTTACAAATAAAATCCATTGTAGTTTAGATTTAGGGATGTTGCGCCTCAAATACATTTTTTATTTGCTTTTTCATGGATTGGTTGCCTTCGGGTTAGATGGATGTTCAATTAGGGTTTAATGAAATTGCATGTAATTAGGGAATAAGATAGTAATTCATAAAATAATTCTAAATGAACACGAGACTAAAAGAAGTTGGTATTCTATATCCAGAACTCCTAGTTGTGGTGCTAGCTTATATTAGAGAATTAAGTTACTACCACCTTCAATTTGTCCCAGTTATTACCATGGGTGGCGACTCCTCATCTCCACGTCATGTCTTTGTGACAATGGTTAGTGTGTTCCTTAAAGCCCTGAGCTCAAACAGTGTCGCGGTTGCAATAAACTTGGGCGCGCGCTAAACCCGGCCGTCTACAATATGGATGTTCTAATTGATAGGACAAGTGAACTATTAAACAACTTATTTTGTTTAGAAAGTTCAATGAATAAAACTCGTAGTAATTTGAAGCCAAATTTGTCACTTTGATTAAATTGATGAAATAGATATGCCAAATAGGCTACAAAATAAACTATTTATAAGAATTCTTAACCCTAAACCTAAACTAAAACAAATCCTTAAAAGATAAGGATAAAAAACTCCTAAAAGATAATAAAACAAGTCTTTAAAGATAAAGAATTATTTTGCTTGCCAAATAAGCTAAGGAAAATTAATTCTAACTAAAAATAAACTCTTTAAAAACATTTTGGATAAGGAATACATCCAAATTCATTTTTAATGCTGCTTAAACAAAATAACATATGGTTAGGCTTCATCTTGGGCTTGGAACAAGCGTAGGCACTTCTTTAGGCTTAATGCACTCAAATTAGACCCAATAACATTACTTCGGCCTAAATCTTTAATTTGTACCAAATGAATAAGCTTTGGACCAGAACGAACTCCATGTGCTTCAAATGGATCAGACTAATTTAGATTTGTACTTTGAGCCCACATTGCTTGAATTAGCATATGTCATGCTTCCTTCATCTTCTTAGCACATGCCCATGAGATTGGACCTGCATCATAAGTCAAAGGCCTTCAATCCTTATTGGATTAGAATTGCTTGTTACATATTAAATCCTTGTTGGATTAGGATTCATTGCCACATTTTGAATCCTTATTGGATTAGGATTCCTTGTCACATCTTGAATCCTTATTGGATTAGGATTCCTTGTCCTGTCTTAAATCCTTGTCTGATTAGGATTCCTTGTCATGTTCGGATTCTCATCAGAGAGGGACCTACTGGCATTGAGAGACGGGCCTGGTGCTTCATTTTCTACCTGATAAGCAGCATGGTGTTCCCCAATGAGAACAACACCGACAACTCTTGGTTGCTTGCTTTACTGCGGGATCTTAACATCTTATGGAGGTACGACTGGGGCTCTCCTGCTTATGGCTATCTCCTTCACGGCCTGGATGATGTATGTTGAGATAGCTCATAGATTTACAGTGTATCATTGGTGGTCGATGTGAGTTGCTTTTGATGCTTTGGCGTTCTTCTTACTTTCCTTTTTGAATACACAATTCGTGACACATTTTCTTTTGTAGGTTTGGGCCTTCGAGTTCCGCGTCCTAACTCCTCCTACTATAGTTGGGTTATATAAGGGGTTCACTTACTTTCCTATCTGGATTGTGCAGAGTTGGAAGAGGCCCCTATAGTCTTGGAGGTGGTCCGCACTACCCTTGCGAAGCTAACATTTGACTCGGTTAGTCATTATTTTCTATTTTTTTCCTATTTTGAGGCTTTATGTTCTGCTTTTGATAGCTCCTTTTGACTGTAGATCCATTTTCAATGGTGGTAGGAGGACTACCCTACGCCATTCTTGTTAGCAATGTAGGGAGCCATAGAGATTACTTGCAGGAGGATACTGTTCATGACTCCCGTCGATCGCGTTTGGTACTTTGGTGAGCGTGTCATGGACTGGCACAGGGGGCCTACCGCTCGTCGTGTTCCTCATCCTCCTCCTCTAGACATGTTCTAGGAGAAGGACATGGTGGGCCCTACCTTGGAGGGCACTTCACCCGAGACCTATCACTAGCTCTACTAGGAGCAAGAGGGCATCTCTTATATAGAGACCCTGGTGCCTCGGTTGATCGATGGTTTGGCGAGAGGTTTCACGTCAGCTCTACTTGTTAGTGTCTTCTCTTCCTATGCTCATCAGGTATGTCTTGCTTCCTTTTCTATGTTGTTGTTATATTGTCTATCTTCTTTTATTTTGATCACTTTCACCTATTGTTAATAGCCTCACTCGAAGAGGGCTCATGGTAGAAGTACCGTCGATACTTCAAGCGTTGTGGGAGCTGTAGGTGCTCCCCTTGAGGTTGCTCAGATGATCTCTAGGGTTGCTACGTTACCTCTGCTCCCTGTGGTCAGGGGGTACGACCTCTATTGCATAGTGGTGACCCACGTAGTTGCTGCGTTCATTGAGCCTATGGCCTTCAATTTGGAGAACAATACCCATGTAGGTTTCTATCTTTCTTGCTTTGATGTTTTCAGTTTGCTATTCACAGACTGTTTCATTTGTAGGTTCTAAGGAAGACGACCGAGTATTAGTACCAATGCACTTCAGGCCTGATGAGTCACTACGTCCACCACTATATGGAGGCTCATATAGGTTTTTCTTGTATTTTGCCTATTTCTTGTTCAATTATGCATGTTATGAGTATGTATGTGTTAATGCATGTATGTTATGATGTAGCTTGAGCATGCAAGGATAATGCGTTAGTGAGATGAGATGATGCACCAGCAGGAGGGTGCCTTATTCTAGAGTGAGATCGAAAGGCTGTAGGCTGAGCTAAAAGAGTTGAGGGTCTGCGGTACTGGACCTAGTAGGAGAGGGCCTACAGATGATGATGTGGAGGACGACGATGACAATGATAAGGATAGGGACGAGTCTTGATTTCTTCCCCCCTGTGATTATGATAATTTTTGAACATTTGAGGTGTACTTGACTAACAAATTATTTTTGAGGATTTTGATGCTTTCTAATTCTTCTGTGTTCCTTCTTTATTTTCTACTTTGCCATTTTTCTTGCCATGTTGTTACAACAAAAGCAAAAGGAAAAAGGTTTTACAATGACAATCATAATTAATATAATTCAAAGAGAAAACATTACTTCATAGAAAGATATGAACTCTAAGAGGCAAATTTTCCCTTTGTATGTGATAGATTTTAATTCAGGTATTTACTTATTAACATGTGTAATTCTAACAATTCTCCTCATTTACACTAAGTGACATTTACCATGAGCATGGTTGCACATTGAATATTTCAAAATGATTGTACCCCTATCCTTAATTAGCCCTCTCAGGTTTTCTAATTAAGTATTTTTCCTCTCTTTTTTTACTTTTTCTTCTTTCTCTTTTTATGAATAGTATTGCTTAAGACGGTCAACATGGATCCATTCAAAAAGCTCATTTATGTCGACATCCATCAGCTTAACTACTCCTTTTGAAAGGATGGTCTTAACAAGATAAGGCCCCTCCCAATTAGGTTAGAATTTTCCTCTTGGATCCGATAGATTTTGCTTAACTTGCCTTAATACCCAGTCTCTAACCTTGATGTCAAGTTGTCTTACCCTCTTGTCAAAAGCCCTTGCAATTCTTCTTTGATACAATTAAGTATGGTAAAGTGCCTCCAATCTTTCATTGTCTATCAGATCTAATTGCATTTGCCTTTGTTCTACCCACTTTGCCTTAGGTAAGTCTGCTTTGATTATCATTCTAAAGGATTTTATTTCCACTTTGAATGGAAGCCCGACCTTATTTCCATATACCAATGAGAAAAGAGTTACCCCCATAGATGTTTATTATTGTACGATATCCCCATATAGCAAATGCTAACTTATTAGCCCAATCACGGTGAGTTTCGGTCATCTTTGAGAGGATCTTCTTGATGTTCTTGTTTCTGCTTCCACTGCTTCGTTAGCCTGCGGTCTATAGGGTGATGACTTGTAGTGCTGTACCTTATACCTTTCAAGCACTTCTCATACTTCTCCTTGAAATTGTATCCCATTATCTGAAATAAGGTGAAGAGGAATCCCATACCTATAGAATAAATTCTTCCCCAGGAATTTGGCTACCTACTTTGCCCCTAATTTGGTGAAGGATTCAGCTTTTACCTATTTTATGAAGTAATCAATCACTACCAGAATATATATGTGTCTATTAGAGGTTGTAGAGTGAATTTCTCCTATAATGTCGAGTCCTAAAACTGAAAACAGCAAAGGAGAGGACATGGTGTGTAGTTCTGAGTGAGGCAGATAATTGACATCCCCATGGATCTGGTACTTATGACATCTCTTGGTGAATTTAACACAATCTTCAACCATTGTCATCTAGAAGAACTCTTTTCTTATTATTTTCTTGGCTAGTGTTGTATCGTTCATATGCAGACTATAAACTCCTTAGTGAACATTTTTCATTACCTTATTTTCTTCGTTCTCATCCAAGCAATGCAACTACATCCATCTGAGGTTCTTTTGTACAAGACACCTTGATGGAGGGTGAACTTCACTGCCAACTTTTTGGTAACTGTTTTACCCTTCTCACTTGCATCTGCTGGGTACTCATGGTTGTCTAAGTACTACTAAATGTCATAAGAATATGGCTTTCAATCCACTCTTACTTTCATTACCCTCTTATTCTTATGACACGACTGATTTAACTCCAGTAACACCAAAGGCTTTATAGGCATGGTTGTTGGTCCATCCCAAACTGATGCTAATAATGCTAAGGCATTCATTGCCATCTGATTGTGGTTTCTCAATAAATGGATGAATTTACATTTCTGAAAAGATTATCTTAACTGCTACAAGTGCTCTTTATACGGCTTCAAGTATGGCTCTTTCAGTTCCCATTCATCAATGGTTTGATTGATTACCAACATTGAATCACCCAATATTTCCACTTTTATAACTTTCAAAGCTATCAGCGCTTCCATTCCCATCACACATGCTTTATATTTTGCTTCATTATTCGTGATCCAAAACATCAACTTCTTTTTCATGGGAATCACATTCTCTTGAGTCAATAAGATCACTTATATTCCTACTTCGAATTGGTTTACTGCTTCATCAAACACATATGCCATCCTTGGATCTTAATTGTTGCAGTAAGGTCATCTGGGGATTCAAGTTCTATCTCTTGGTCATCCGAAGTAGGGTTCAGTGCTAGAAACTCAGCTACTGCTCTCCCTTTAACCATTTTCTTAATGAAATACTTAACATCAAACTTTATCAGTAGTATCAACCACTTGGCTAACTTTCCAACTAGTGAAGGTGCTTCAAATAGATGTTTCATCTGATCTAACTTCAAGATTGGTTGTATCTTATAATGTTGAAAGTAGTGCCTTAGCTTTCTCATATTCCAAACCATCGCCAAACAGATATGCTCCTCTGATTGTACTTCTTCTCATTAGGCAACATCTTTTTCCTTAAATAGTAGTGTTGGCATCTTATAAATGACTTTTACTTTATCTGGATCAACTTTTATTCCTCTCTGACTAACTATGTGTCCTAGCGTCTTTCCTGAAGTTACACCAAATATGCATTTCTTAGGATTCAGCCTTAGATTATATTTATCTACTCTTTGTATGAACTTCTCCAATGCGGCTGAATGTTGTTCCCGGGTCTTCGATTTTACCATAATGTCATTAATATAAACTTCTACCTCCTTATGTATCATATCATAGAACATTATTGTAATCATTCTCTGATAGGTTGCACCTACATTCTTTAAGCCAAAAGGCATTACTCTGTAATAGTACATCCCCCATTTGGTGATAAAGGCTGTCTTAGCCTTGCCAATGATTACTATTAAAATCTAGTTGTATCCTGAGAACCCATCCATGAAAGAGTACATAGTACATGCGGTAGCATTATCAATTAGAACATTTATACAGGGCAGAGGAAAATTGTCTTTCGGACATGCTTTGTTAAGATCCCTGTAGTCTACGCAGATCCTTACTTTCCCATCCTTTTTAGGCACTGGAACCACATTAACCAACTATTCTGGATAGTCTACTACCTCTAGGAATTTGGCCTTAATATGCTTTTCTATATCCTCTTTCACCAACTATACCTATTCTTATCTTAACCTTTACAACTTCTGTTTTATTGGCTTATGCCCCTCTTTAGCTGGAATGTAATGCTGAGTGATATCTCTGTCAATGTCAGGAATGTCGTCATATGTCCAAGTGAATACTTTCAAACATTTTACTAATATTTTTTCTAATTCTCTCCTTTCCTCAGGGGTAATATCCTTTGAAATATACAATATGCGAGGATTTTCATTCGTGCCTATGTTAAATGGTTTAGTGTTAATGGAATGAATGTCAAATATGCTCTTGTAAGGTTCAAAGAACTGTTCATCATTATCACAAAACACATCACACAAGCAAGTAAAATCATATTTCACTACATCATACTTAAAGTTTGGTACATCAAAAGATTCAAACAAATAAAGAAAAATGGATAGGTAGCACTAATAGAGAAAGCAAGACATCAAGTATTTAACCCTATTCCTCAGAAGAAAGCAAATGATCATCTGCTACTCACCGCTTATATTCCTTATTCATGGTATCGTCCCATTCACTATTGTTGAAGTGGTAGATGATCCTCATATGCCATATTTCTTGGAAATGGTCAATGAACCTTTGAACAAGCTTACCACCTGTGAAGCCTGCGCAGACTGATGGTATGAGTTAATTTGCCTTAAACTGCTCGGTCACCAATACTAGATAGTAATGAGTGCATAACCTAAACCCATAGATTAGCACGTAGTTCACATACGTTGCCACAGTCATGCATTCTAAGTTCCACCAAGGGCATATCTAGGTTATCTGATTCTCAAAGATAGCATATAACCAGTCGAATCATTCATCAAATTTGACACGGGCGACATGATCGGTAACCCACTCAAGTTACCTCTCCTAACAGTGCTTGGGCTGATACTTTAACCAATTCTTGGAAAGTTTTCCCAAGATGCTAAGCTTCTCTTGGAGCCAAATTTGGAGCAGTAGTGGGCTACTAGTAAAGTGAGAGCACCTTCCAGTTCTTAAATCATCTAGACCATGGATGGTTTCAACTAGGATCATAAGGAAAGGGGTCATCCTGCACTTGACACCTTCTATCACTTGTAGTATCCTATAATCTCCTAGTTCATCATGAGACATGGTGAAATACTGTAAAAATAGGTACCAAGAGAGGATGCGTGCCCAAGGCAAGCTCCTGGTCTTTTCTTACTACAGGCACCCAGAAGCTTAAAAGGAATTAGCCGCTTGTCCGATGTAACTCGTTTAGCTTGTATGGGCTTAGATTAAAGAGTGCCGCTCCCATTCCTAGGAATATCATAGTCTAGTTAGTGAAAACTGCTACTTCCATCTTGGTGGGGGTTCGTCCTACTATAGTACTAAACTCCTCATAAAGTGGGCATAGTTCTAGACCATTGAATATGAAAATATGCTCATATAGGTCCTAGAATGCCATTATTGCTTTCAAAAGCTTGAAGTTAACGTGGACATGCTAGTACATCTTGAGAAATAACATCCCATAAGTAACTAAGCTCTTCCAGTTAGCCTTATTAAGGGTGCAAAGTAGGTATTTAGTGATGCTCAATTGGACCTAAGGTGCCTCAACTAAAGTGTCACATTGAGACCTTTAGATCCTTTCCCTTGACATTCCCCTGCTTCATCGAGAAGAACCTACATCAAGGTCATCATCACTAGTGTTCGAGAGGTGTTCCATGTTAAGTTCATATGAGGTTATGCTTATGCAAGTATATGTGTTAGGATGGCAAAAGGGGTGATGCATGCATGCATGACATGATGAATTCTACAAAATAAACGGCTTAATATGTTTGTATGGCGTGACAATTATAGCCTTACTAATATAATGATACAAAATGGCTGCAAGAAGATTGTGGGTTAGCATATGGTGAAGTTTCCTATGTGTATGTATGTATGTATGTATGTATGCATGAGGAAAAAAAGAAATAAGATGAACAAACAGGGTTAGTGAAAAAACCTGTAATATGAACAAACCAAACACAAGCAATCGCTCTTTCCAACCTTATCGCTCCACGCGGTAGAGATTTCTATCCTAGGTGGGGCTTTCAAATTATAGCCATCGAGGTACAATGGTTCTGCTATCGGACTAGGCTATTTTAATGCATGATGAACAGACTCAAGAGGTAAACTAGAGCACAATACCCAAATGTACTCGAGGCAGATATACAATGTCAATAAGAGGCCCAATTATTGGGTTATAAGTGGCGTCCACAGCTCGTGCACGCCCGTGAGCACATGAACTATAGTTAACAGAAGGGATTCTAGTTTGGGTTCCTTTCATCGACATTTGGTGTGTTTACCAAGAGACATGAGAATTTTGTTCGCTGGTTTACAATTTGATTGAGTGTCCACAATCTAGTTAAATTCTTAATTTATCTACGTAATCTTATAAGAATAAATGGACGACCTCTATAGGTTCCATCCTTAAATGATGTCCGTAGTTATTGGTTCTTACGGACTATCCAAAGTGAGGTGTATGGTTATTTTCATTCCTTGTGCATCAAGCTTACACAAGGTAAATAGGGATCATATAAGTCTAAGTGTGGGCAGTCTATGAGAACTATCGTAATGTTAGAAAATGGTGACAGACATTAGGGATGTCATATCATTTGTAAATATCATGTCAAACGAATAATATGAAAACAAGGTTTACATGAAAGAGCTAGGTAGGATTCTAGGGGAGATTTCTACTAGCTTATCTATATGAGATGAGTTGGGCTTACGACTAACGGTTCCTTTAGTGAGAATGCCCTTATATGACTAGGGTCACGGACTCTGATCAATGAGTCTAGCATTCTTTTACCTATTCGAGAGAAAACTGCACCCTATTTTAGACTTGGGAGTTGGGTCGCGTCACTTTACCCTATAGCTCTCTTGATCAAGTAAAGGTTGAAGGTGATAATACCAATCTCGTCACGTCGTGACTCGAATGGAATCATAGTGGCAATGCCATTTAATATTATTGAGGGTTTAGGGACCAAGGGTGCATGTGGTGAGTGTTGTGAAATGCAGTTATGCAGTTGTGAAAGTGAATAAATAAGTTATGCATAATAAGAAATAGTCCTTCATTTATACCTCTTGAATCAGTGATCCCCAGTGGAGTCGCCAAAAACCTGTGGATGCACCCCATTTCAGACTTTCAATTCTGAGATTGTGAGGGATATGGGTCAATTCGCAAAAGAACGGGACATATGATCAATGTGATAGCAGGGCACACGGGCTAATGGCGACCATCTACTGGTTGTTATCATTTGTGGTAGGGTATGCCTGAATAGGCTTTGTAGATTAGAATCACCACCCTATTTAAATTTGGAGAAAGTGAATTAAGAATCCACTTTCCTAACCAGAGAATCTGGGTTTTGGGGGTAGGAGTTACTTATCTTATTTCTTATCATATATATTACTTATTTGTTCACTACTTCACCCTAGTTTTGGTTTTATGATGCATTTACCACATTTGATCGTTAGTTGATTTAAATTGAAAATTGAGACATGGGATAATTGGATTGGCGAGCATCCATCACCAAAATAAATAAATAAACAAGCATTCATCAACCAAATAGATAATTATGCAATCAAATAAGCAAGTAGTACATAGCACACAAACATGCAAGAGATTATAAATGAAAATAAATACACAAATAAACAAAATAAAAAGAAAAGGGAAAGAGATTAAGGATTACAACCCATTAAAAAACCTATACAAATAAATACATTCAAAATAGAAAAGGTGAGCGGGGAATCAAGATTTAAGGATTTGAGTGGTCATTTTTTGTTTCTTTTGGTTTTTACTCAGTCTAAGCATGCCTATGAAGACTCTTGAAGGAGCTTTCCCCTGTCTAACTGAC
>CATIWM010203521.1:0-12241 GCA_949671775.1 Mallotus repandus | reverse complement strand
TAATTGAGTTTATTATTTAGTTGCATTGTGGCTATTAAAAATTAGCAATTATAATTCACTTAATATTTGATTCTTAAACAAGTTAAAAACATAATTATTAGTTGGATAAACATTCAATCCTCGTGGGATCGACTTTTACTTATTCTATATTACTTGACGAACCCGTATGCTTGCGAGAACCAATCACTAGGGCTCATTCTGTAATGTGGTCTGTTGGGTAAGGCTGCTCCTGGCACCAAATCAATGTGGCGCTGAATATCACGTAATGGAGGCAACCTATATGGTAGCTGTTGAGGAAACAAGTCACTAAATTCTGCAATAAGTGGAGCCACAATCTCTGGAACAGTAATTGAATCTACCACCTCCTTTCCCACCAACATATTCCCTATGTCTAATTCTTCCAACTCCTCGTCAAATTAACCTAAAGATAGTAGGGCATGAGCTTTACCTGCAGGTTTAGGCTTCTCCAACACCTGTCTACTAGGTAGTGATACAATTTTAATCATATCAAACATAAAGCTATATGTGTTTGTTCACCCATTATGAGTGACATCCCTATCATACTACCAAGGCCTACCTAACAACAAATGAAATGCATCTATAGCTACTACATCACACCAAACAATATCTTTATATTTTAGACCAATTGAAAAACTCACCAACGCACTTTTAGACACTGATACTTCACCACCCCTTTTAAGCCAAGCTAGCTTATAGGGCTTAGGATGCTTCTCAGTCTGAATTTTAAGTTTTTGGATAGCCTCATCAGACACAATATTTTCACAACTTCCACCATCAATTACAAAATGACATACCTTATCCTAGATTGTACATGTGGATTGGAAAATGTTGCTCTACAGCCAATCATGCTCATCTATAGCTTTTGGAGTCAAACAGGCATGTCTTAACATAGTCCCTACATCCCCCTCCAGATGCACTTCGTTAGCTGCTTCCTCATCATACACAGTTTCACCTTCAATCTCCATTTTGCCTTCATCATAGTTATCTGTTTCAACAAATAAGGCTTTCTTTGAAACATTTTTTTTACATTAGGATTGCCTATGACCAGGTTCCCTACACCCGAAGCACCTCATACCACTGCTACCATATGTTCTATTAAATTTCCCAACACCTTTATTACTCCCAGAACCACTACTGTTGCTTATTATTTTATTTGCACCACCACTATTACCAGCACTAGTGCTCATATTGATAGTATTAGCAACACATCGCAACTACTTCTCCACCATTAATGCCCTCTAATGAGCAGCAGAAATAGAGACAATCAAACATGTTCACATTATCCTAAATCTTTACCTTCAAACCCCCAATATATCGTGATACCAACTGGTCCTCCTTCTCTTGAATTTCATTCCTCGCAATAGTTAGTAGAACTCAGTGGTATAATTGTCCACTGATTTCAGCCCCTGTTTCAAGTTTTGCAATTGCTGATACATTAACCTCTGAAAATTATATGACAGGAATGTAGCTCATATGTGTTTCTTTATCTTCTCCCAGGTAACGATTTTCTCTTTCCCCAGTTTGGTGCGAGTCTATTACCACTATACAGTAGCCCTACCATGCAATCTGGTTGCCACTAAAGGCACACATATTTTTTCTAGTACACCTTTAAATTCTAAAATTTCCTCAACAGTAGCTAACTAATCAAGAAATTCTTCTGGTTGTAGGCTGTCATGGAATTCTAGAATTTCAGTTCGTAATCCCATTTTCCAACACCTATGATGCTCCCTTGCAGCATCCTTTTGATGCCTGTGCGACACTTCTTCCTCGTACTCCTCCTCCTCCTCGTCATAACTCTCATCAACAAGTGCCCTACAGTGATTTTGATTATTATTGACTCTGTTCTGATTGGCCATCAAAGCAGCTATCCTTTTAGTCATTTGCTCTATCATCCACCCCATAATATACTCAATTGGCTCTTCCACATGTTAATCGATCTACTGATCTATCTCACCCTCATAAAGCTCTTCAACATGCTGCTACCTCTTATGTGCCATTTTTTTAACAAAAACCCAAGGAACGAGCTGCAGCTTTGATGCCAACTAAGTTAGCATAAGCCTAAGTTAAAAGGCATAATCATCGCAAGATATTGATTTGCGCATAAATTCCATCAAGCAACCTTCTATAACCTGTTGATTCAACATGAATACTAGGAAATATAGATCCAAGAATTTGTTAATTCATAAAAGAATACCAAATTTAGGGAAAAGTAGAAATTTGATTTAATAATTCAATAAAACTATCTCAAAACATCTCAAAATGACAAATAAATACTGTATAGGAAAAAACCTTAGCTGAAAAGTGCAAAAGACCAAAAAAACCCCTAAAAATAAACATAAAAGTTCAAACTAAAATTTAAAGCCCTAAACGATGGATTTTGGGCCTGAAGCTATCGTGTTACAAGCATAGCTATAATATAGGTCATAGGCCTTTGAGTCAGCTTCGTTTTGACATATTATGGGCCCCATGAATCAATCGTACCCAAATGTTAGAGCCACATAAAGCTCAATTGCGCACTTGCCTCTTGTCAAACTCATCCATAAACTCCAATGCAATCTGGTCCACATAACTCAACAAGCTAAAATGGATGCTCCAATTTCAAAGTTCTTAATTAATGGTGTTTGGCATCTCCATGCGAATCTCCTCTTGAGTATTAAAGGTAAAATTCTTCAAATTCATCATTTAAAGTCTAGCTCAGATGTTTGTCTTTGGCTTCCTTCGGTGAATGTGCTTTATTCAGTGAAATCTATGCTTGCTTTGCATTCTCATCCTATGGTTGCATGGTCTCGGTTCTTTTGGAAAGAATTTTTTCCTCCTTCATGTTCTATTTTAGGTTGACGAGCTTTTCTTGGATATTTGCCAATTGAGGATAATCTCATTAAGAAGGGCTTTCAAATGGCTTCTAGATGTTATTTTTGCTTTGCTGCAACATAATTAGTTGATCATTTATTTGTTCATTGCCGATTTGCCAAAGAGATTTGGAAGGCTGTTGGGAATACTTTTCAATAACCTCTTCCTTCTTTAGGGTCCCTTGTTTATTTTATTAAGACTGCCATGGTATGTCACTTCAGTTCTCAAGTTAAAGCGCTTTGGATTTCTGCTGTTATTAATGCTATTTGGTTGATATGTCATTGTCGTAATTCGATTATTTTTTATAATGCTAAACCAGATATTTTCTTGGCTCTTCGACGCCTTAGGAAGATGATAAAGAAATGTGCCTTCTTTAATATTGGTTCTATGTCTAATTCGATAAGTGAGTTCCATACTCTTTCTTTCAGCCATATTCTTTCCAAGAATTATTAATCTCCAGAAAGAAGCAAAATCCAAGACTAATTTTCTTTTTTTTTTTTTTCCTCACAGTTCAAAGGAAACAAAGACCGGAAAAGTAAGCAAATAGTTCATTTGCTGTCAGCATTAATTGCATTTGTTTTTGGGTACCAAGTAGAAAAAAATCATAAAAATTTAGAAAAATTGTTACCTGCTTATGCCCCACAAAAGTTTACGTGATTTTTACATCATTCTAATGCCAGATATTGAAATGTAAACAACGCTATAGAACTATCTAGGTAAAAAGCATTTGTTATCATAGTAGGCTCCACATGGTTGAGACTTTGAAATTGCAAGTCTTTCTTTTTATAATTATTTTCTAGTGCATTGTTTATACAAATTTTCAAGCATCATACAAGCTACGTACTTATATGTGCTGATGTGACTCGCTGTATATATCATATCGAATATCTCGCTAGTAAGGATAAAGAGCCTTAATTTTTTACATCTCTAGGAGTTCAACCCATGATTTAAGGTCATGAGTACCCTCTACTTGAATCATTTAATCCAAGTTTCATTGGCATCTTATGTACCACCACATCTGTAGTAAGAATCATTGGTACGTTGCATTTGGTGATCTTTTTCAAAAGATTTGTTGTTGCGATGATTAATCTTTGTATTTTATTTAATTCTTTGCCGAGATAATCGATTTTTTGTTTCTATCTTACGGGCAGTTTTACCATCCTATGGTAGTAAAAAAATTAAACTTGTGATAGAAGAAGTTTTTGTCATTTGTTCACAAAACATTCTGCTAATTGATTCCTGTCTTGGCCTTTATTTTCCAAGAATTTATTAGGCTACTTTTTATCAGTATTGTTCCAGTATAATCATCGCTCAGACCATAACTTTTGTAGTAACTTTTTCTTTTGTCTTACATTAACTGAGAAAGGGAAACACAACTAAGGAGACCCGAGCCCGCACATGTTTGTGCAAGAGTTTGTCCATATGGGCCAAGCGTCACAGGCTAACTTTTGTAGTAACTTGCTAAAATTTATTATAGCTTATGGTGCATTAAAACTTTAGCTGGTAAGCGTTCAAGTTTTGAAAATGTTTATGTATCAAAAAAAACTCTTTAAAAACATTTTAGAACTGTCTATATAAATTTGAAAAATGAAAAAATATGTTTTCAACTTAAAAATGAAGATAAATTGAAACAAAATTCTGTATTTTTTTTAAACAAAATAATTTATAATTACACATGGCATGGTTGATGTGGCACTATTGATCTCATTTAATTAATATGGCATTATGTATTTGAATTAATGTGACACGCGCACACTTTTGAATACACATTAGCATCCATATAGACTCCATTTCAACCTCGTAGGTGAAAACATGAATTTGAATACTTTATTAATAATTGAATCAAAAGTTGAAAGATTTCATATTATAATTTTAAAGTTGAATACAATGATGATATAAAAGGACAAAAGCTAGATACCATGAATAAAAATTACCCGTTATAACTATGCATTTTACGTCCACATATTTGTATGCATATACAGTAAAATAGATTTTAATAAAAAGAAAACACTAGAATTGATCAACATGTGTTTGGAACTAATTGCAGACTACTGTGCTGCTCCTTAATACGCGACAACGCCACGATCACACAGAAACAAAGCTTCCTCCAAACCAGCAACGATTTCATTCACAGTCGGCCTATTTCCCAATTGATCCTCAGTGAGCTTAAGTAGGTCAAGGCCCACGGATACCATTTGGGCCGGCCCCAAACAGCTACCAGCTAGAATTCACTGGAAATAAGCTTTGTTCCCAATTAGCAACTACTCATGCTCGGTCTGTTTCTGCCTTCCAAATCCACACAATGAAGTGCTGTAAATGCCACTGCCTCTACTTCATTCATCTTTAGAGGACCAACCCTAGAGTCTAGAGCCTTGGCGAATTCGTTGGACATAATTAAAGGCACTGCAAAATCCACTGCGCTTGTTGGTGTACCTTTACTGTCATCACTGTAAAATATAGCTTTCTTTCCTGTCAAAAGCTATAAAAATCACTCTTCGCAGTTAATATATTGACTGCAGTACTCTGGATCTATACAGCCAACAGTTCCTACTGCCTTCATTGACCTGTAACCAGTTTCTGATTCAGGAGCATTCAGTGACAATGTAAACTCCGCAACTCTTGCTGTCCAATTTGCATCGAGCAAGATGCTAGAAGACTTGATATCTTTATGAATTACTGGCGGAACTGCATAATTGTGAAGGTGCTCAATTCCTCTAGCAGCATCCAATGCAATCTTGATCCTTGTTTTCCATGAGTTGATCACACTGCTATTATTTTTATTATTGTTCTTGTCATCTAAATGGTGAAACAGATCTCCAGGTTCTATGAAATCGTAGACTAAGAGCCTCTCATCCTCATCTTCGTAATACCCTGTAAGCCTAGCTAAATTTTTGTGGTGAAGCCTTGACAAGGACAACTATTCAGATTCAAATTCACTATGTTCATCTTCAAAGAACTTCCTTTCTTGACCTCTCTCAGGTCTCTTTACCGCAACTTCACTACCATCAGTTTCCCTCTATAAACAACACCAGATCGCCCTCTACCGACCATGTTTTGCAACGAAAAATTGTCCGTCCCAGCGACAAGCTCAGCCAGAGTAAATTTCACTGCTCTATTCAGTTTTCTCATATATATTGACTTCTTTTGTTGAGGATTTGATGACAGTCTAGAATACAATAGACCAAAAGCAAAAAAAAAAAAAAAAGCCAAACAGACACTTGATAGGATTCTGAACCTGTCGGAACAACAAGGCTTATGCTATTGCTGCAAAAATTGACTGAAAGCAGGCACAAAGCAATCCAATTATGCAGGAAATGTTCCAAAAGGCTTGTAGTTTTGAGGTGGGTGATAAATCCAAAGGATCAACACTCTTCTTATCCAAGTTACTCCTTCGTTTTGACCCTTGTAAACAAGATCCATGATAGAAATCAAGATTAAAAAGCATCAGACAACCTACCTTCAGGGGTATTACTGTGATATATGTCCATATCATTAGAATTTTGAAATTGAGAATGTGGAAAGTTTTCATGATGTGCCAAGGAATTTAATAATTTCATTGGGTTGTGCATGTAATTTAGACATTTATTTACGTCACTCGAATATTTATGACCAAACATAAAAGTAGGAGAAAAAAAGCCATCAGAATGTTACTACACCCTCAGCCAATAGGCTGATCCCCTTTACACCCAACCTATATCCTAACCATCCTGATGAAAAAAAAAATGCAGACAGGAACACCAGGAAAATCATGAAACATTAGCATTACTGGAGAATAAAACTTAAAAACAAGAAAAAGAACATAAAACAAGCACCAATGATCATTGAAACATGCACCGGCAGGATAAGGCTTGAATCTGCCCTTAAATAATGACAAGAAGCAGTCACACACACTAACTACTAAGAACATCTGTAAGAAGTTGGCTTCTGCATTCTAATGGTTCCCATTTCAGAATGAAACTGTTGGTGTCACCTGATGATGGATTTTCCCTAACATGAGCAAGTTAAGTAATTTGAACTGAAGGGAATGTTAAAATAACTAGTTCTTGTCTCCATCAGGTGATGTCAATGGAATCTGCTCCCAACATTTTCTTGTCCACAAGTTGCAAGCTTCAGATGATTCTTTGGAAGCCTATAAAAACAGTAACAAATGAAGCTAAATTCAGCATATTCAATGCTGCAATAAAGACTTTGAAGTGAAATTCTTACTCCATCAACTTAATCTGTACCACTAGACAAAAAACTACTGCAGAACAACAAAAGAGAACTGTATAGAAAGAGAAGGAACTCCATAAAAGAATTTTTACTTGATCTGAGATTTAATCTATTTTGATATTGAGAAGATGAGAAATCTTGTCCCGCTCAGAGTCACTCCCCTTGGTGCAACTGTCCTGGAGATGGGGACAATCAAAAATCTTAAGATACGATAATTTGGAGAGCCGTTTCATTGCTGTTGCTGTTGGCAGATTCTTCAATTTCTTACAATGCTTAACAGAAAGAGACTGAAGGGAAGAGATGTTGCCTAACCATTCTGGCAAAGCTTCCATTTCACTGAAGTATTCTATGTACAGAGACTTTAGGGAAGTGAGGTATTGAAGTTGCACAGGCAGTGACTTCTGATTATTCCCCGATATCTTAAGTCTTCAAGACAAGTGAGGTTTTGTATTGAATTCAAATAACATAGATCATCCAATTCCTCCGAAAAAGGACCAACTCTTAATCTTCTCAATCTGGTGAGGCTGCCTATAATTTCCTTTGGAAAACATCTCAAATTCCTACAATTAGTCATGCTCAATACCTCCAAAGATGTCAGGGAATGCAGTGCACTTGGAGTACAAGTTAATTGCTCACAACCATGCATATACAGAGTTTTAAGCCGAGGGAAGGAATGAAGTTCATCAAATGCGTAACTCAGTTATTCACAGTAACCAAAATAGAGTTCGACAAGCGACGAAAGATCACTGAGTAGGATTTTTGTCAAGCCCGGACAACCATCAATCCTCAATTCCTCAAGGCAAGGAAACAATTCCACGATTGTGTCTCCTGATCCTATATTTGGTGCCCTCCATTCAACTAAACTATCCATCGCATTCAAAGAGAGTAACTTTAGTGCAGGAAACAGCCTCCATCCATTGCTTCTGCCACCACTACCAGCGAGGCTGATGCCATAGACCTCATTGCCTATATATCTCACTTGATGCATATAAAATATGACAAGATATTTAAGACTTGGAAGTTTTCCAAGGCTTGGTAATTGTTCACAGTTCCTGTAGTCCCACAATTTGAGCTCCACCAAATTATTTAGTAGTGTGAAAGAGTCACCATCACTTGGAACTTTCATCATCATTACCCATAGTGGAAACTTTTCTCCCATATAATCCTCAATCTCTATACTCTTTATGTTTGAGTGAGGCTGGAGCCATTCCAACACTTCTTCATCGTTGCTGCTGCAATTTTCTTCTTCTCTATCAGTCCATAAAAAGTGCAGGGCTGTTAATTTCTTTTTCCCCTTCAGATTTGCTTTCTTGGCTTCTTCCTTATCTCTCACATTCTCAAGACAATTTATGGTCAAATCCCCTCTTAGTTCATCTAAGAATTCTAATTCCTGAAGGCTACCTCCCCTGTCACTACCCACTACAAATAATGGCAACCTTTCTAGACCAGTTAACCCCCCCAACCCACTTGGCATCAGATTACCATTAGAAAATAAAATATGCTTCAAGCTCACCAAATTCTTTATTTTCTCCCTAGGAACCTCCTCAAGCGACTCACATTTGAAGAACCTCAATGTTTGCAGATTGTAAAGCTTGGTGATGCTATCAGGCAGCACTTCAACATTAGTCTCTAAGACATCAAGATATCTCAAGAGTTTCCACTCACCAATTGAAGATGGCAACTCTTTAATTGGAGCACCTTTCAAGTTTAGAGTCTGCAGGTTTTTCAGCTTCCATGACTCACCAAATACAATTTCCATTGACAAGAACACAGTGCGCAACTTCCTAGAACCATCCTTCAGAGCTGCCATTACTTTTTTAACATTCTCATGACTATTTACATTAAAATGACGAATGCAAGACAAATCATCTTCTGGGGAATAGTTTTCCGAAGTCAATATTTCAGACTTCGAAAGAAACAATGCAAGATCATGCACAAGATCGTGCATTTTGAATTCCACAACATCACCCATTATATTGCTTTTAACATCTTGAAAAAACGAGTTACAGAGCAAGGCATTAAAATACGTATTGCCTACATCTCCAGTTGATGGCTGAAGAAAACCTTCAGCCATCCAGAGCTGAATTAATTGATCCTTATCAATTAAAGAATCTTTTGGAAAAATAGAACAGAATGGAAAACAGGGTTTCAAATATGAAGGCAAGTGATCGAAACTTAGTTTCAATATCGCCTCAACATTTTCTTTATCATGTGATGCATTTAAAACTTTACTGTTCTTAACGGACAACCAATCTTCCTTTTCCCTTTTGAGACATATCGTCCCACCTAAAACTTTTGCAGCTAAAGGCACTCCCCTGCATTTTTTTGCAATCTCTTTTCCAACGGTCTCCAGGTCCGAGGGGATCAAGCTTGCGTTATTGCCATAGACCCTTCCCCTAATAATGGACCGACATTCATCATCAGACAAAACATCTAAATTATGCCTATGCTGAAGAGAAGTATCAACTTTTGACACTACTTTCTCACTACGAGTTGTAAGAACAATTGCACTTCCATTGCTTTTAGATATTGTTAACAGACGCCGCATTAAATCATCCCACTTCTCACAGGCATCATCCCACACATCATCAAGAACTACAAGGAACTTCTTCCTCTCTAGCTCTTTTTCAAGCTGGCTAAGGATAGCATCCTTGTTGGTCAATCCCCCAGCGTGCAGCATTTCTCCCAAAATTTTTTGATCGTTAAAGTTATCAGAAATACAAAGCCACATTTTAACATCAAAATGGTTTCTTTCCATTACTTGTTGACACACCAATTTAGCTAAGGCTGTCTTCCCGATACCTGGCATGCCCACAATGGGAACAACCGTAACAAGTTGTTGGTCTCGGGAGGAAGTCAACAAGTTTAGGATTTTAGAGACATCAGCATCCCTCCCTACCACTGGATTGTCAAGTACCGAGTCAGTGATTCGGTCCAAGACAATTTGTTGGATGTTTCTATCTCTGGAGATGACTAGTTGGGGTTGAAAATTAGTAGCATTCTTGATCTTATCTAACAGCTCATTCACTTCCGTAACCTCGTGGGCACATTTGCTGCGAAATATAAATTTTTTAACAAAGCAATCTGCTTTCGAGAATGGCAGGATCCGGAAACAATCGCGTACCTGATCCATTTCCTGCTGATTTCGTTTCTCCACCTCCCGACAAATATTCTCATAGGCTAACTCATCAAGAACATCTTCAGCATCATAAGCAGCATCTTTCAGTTGATTCAGCCATCTCTTCACAGTCTTCAGCTTCACCTGTTGTTCTTCTGCTAATTGCAACATGTCATAAACCGTGTCAAGTGAGTCGCTCAGACGTTCTAATTCACGACCAAGAAACCATATAAGTTGGATTTCATCAGCGACAAGAGCAAGTATCATGGTCAGGGTTTGATCCACCACGAAACTGATCACCGTGTCAGCCATGATCAAGAACTATTCTTGTAGCTAATTAAGATTGAAGAAAAGTTTGAGACAAGCAGAATATGATTACTTATGCTGCTACTTAACTTATGATTCACAAGTAATCAGAAATGTTTGATGTAATACATCCAAAGTCACTGCGAATTTTCACACAACAGTTAGGTAGCAAGTTGGTACGGAGTAAATGTGCGTCACATGGATTATATTTTTATTTTTTTAATTTTCGTTGTTTTCACTGAATCATTTCGTTCCCACACATCACATGATGCTTTAATGGGAGCCGGCTCTCAAGGAAATAGTTCTAGGAAGTTGCGCACTGTGTTCTAGGAGCTCCAACTAATGTGTTTACAGCCATTTTAATGAACCTGGATAGATATGTTTACATCCAAAACAAAAACAAATATTCAGTGACGCAATTCTTGAAGATGATCAAATATAATCATTTCTTTATCATCTGGGAGCAACCCTTAACTGGGATACAAGAAATTATAGAGTGCACTTTTCTCTCAATCTTCACCAAACGTTTCTTGCGAACCTCCAAGCATACTATATGAAAAATGCAAGGCCTGATTCTGTGTACCTCTGTTGGAGGTGGAACCCACAGGGTTATGATCTACCCCGGTTCGATCCGAAGAAATTTCTTGATCTAATGAGGAACAAATCCTGGGCTTTTATTAATGACTCCATTTCTCGTAATCATGTGCAACCCTTAGTCTGCATTCTCATATTCCCGATTCTCTCACTACTTTTGCTTTTGCTACAACTCCAAAATCTAAAAGCTAAAGCCCTTTTGCTTCATGCTTAAACACAAAGCTCAAAAATTTCTTCACCACTCCCACCACCACCGCCATTAGAGGCTGTAATTCAGACCGCGATAACAGACACAAACCCTGTATCTGCCCTAATTGCAGACCACAATTTCTCCAAATCAATAATCCCATCAAGTTTCCAAAACCAACATCCACATCAACACCAACAAACACTGGTGCAATTGCCCTCTCAAAAACCACACGCTAGCAGCAGCAGCAGCAGCACCACCACCACCAATCAGATAGCAAAAAGAAGAAGAGTGAACCGAGAAAGCTACAGAGAAAAGAAAACGCCGAAGAAGAAAGAATTCAGCAGTTGTAAACAAAATTTGGATTTGTTTAATTTACATCTGCGTCACTCGAAAAGTAAAAAAAAATTCGAGACTAATATTGGGGTAATTTATGGAAAAAAAATTATTATTTAATTTATAGTAGTTTTAAAAGTTATTGTCATTTTAATGATGAAATATAAAAAATATTTAATTTGTGGTAAGTGAGGTAGCATAGCAAAGGAAAAAGACGACTCATTATGTTAGTAACAGTATCATAACAGTAGCATAATGATGAACATTATACTACTATTAGTAGCTTAACGAGTTTCACACGTAAATCATTTTTCTATCTTCTTTACTTTGACACTAATTTAACTTTTTAAATATAATTGATTAATTATTATTTTATTTTTTTAATATTATAATTAGTAATTAATTATTGAACAATGATTATTTTGATTTTAATAATATTTAGTCACTAATCATTGTTTAATAATTAATAATAGTAATAATATTAATAGTAAATAGTTGTGGTTATTTTATTGAATAATTGAGGTAATTTAAAATATTAATAATAATAATTACATAGATTTAAGTAATAGAATTATATAAAAGTTATTATGAATTTGTATGAATAATAACAAGAGTAG
>CATIWM010203420.1:0-11630 GCA_949671775.1 Mallotus repandus | reverse complement strand
AATAAATTAAAATGGTAAAGATGATATTTTTACCATAAAAATGTGAACTTTATGATAAAAATACAAAATTTACGACAAAAAGCATAAAATCAACAAAAATAGGAAAAAAGCAATAAAAATAAATAAAGTGCAGAAATAATTAAATAAATAAAAAAGTATGACAGAAATAAAGTGATAAAAATAATAAAGATGATATTTTTACTAAAAAAAATGTGAACTTTATTATAAAAATGTTAAATTTACTATAAAAGGCAAAAATGCAATAAAAATTGCAAAAATACCATAAAAATAATAAAAATACAGAAATAAGTATGTAAATAAATAAAATTACAGAAATAAAAATATTAAAATGATAAAGATGACATTTTCACCATAAAAATGGAGACCTTATGATAAAAAGGATAAATTTACCATAAATACAATAAAAATGCAATAAAAATGAGAAAAATACAGAAATATTAATAAAAAATACTGCAGTAAATATAATAAATTAAAATGATGCAAAAACAATAATAAAAATACTAACTTTACACTAAAATACCCATTTTTACATAAATAGGAAAAAACAATGCAAAAATGATGGAACAATGCAAAAATGAATGCAGACACTCTCAAAATCATCCAAACTTCCCACTACTCCATCATATCTTATACCCAAACTTCAAGATCATCACAAAAATCACAACTTTACTCATATAATATATATTTACAACAAAATGAATAAAAATGCAAGAAAATGATAAAATTGATAGAAATGAGATGAAGAAGATGATAAAATGGTATTTTTAATTAAAAGTTATTAGGAGATCCTCAAAGGGACCGGATTGTTACCCTTGATGCGTGCTTTGACAAAGGAGTATGGTTTGAATTTAATTGTCTAAATCCTAAGACAAAAATAAAAGAAAAATGATTTTAGTTTAGTGTTTGGGGTAGATGGGTCTCCAAGTGCTTTAGGGGAGAGAGAGAGGGTGAGAAAACCTCCTTGAACACTAGCCTTTTCTCTCTCTAGGAGGCTGCCTCGAAAAATGTGCCAAAATCCTGCCAAAAGAGGAAAAAAATATTTCTTATAGCCCATGCCTGGGGACCCACGAGCTTGGGTCTATGACCCACACTCTTGGGTCTAAGACCCATGCGTGTGGGTTATTGAACCCATACAGGGGAAAATGGGTAATTTTGACCCACGGGCTTGGTTAATGACCCACACTTATTGGTCATCAACCTAAGCTCGTGGGTTGACCCATCCCTTTGGGTTTTTTTTCTACTTTTTGGTTCTTGTTGGCCCAACTTGGCTCTTTTTTGGTTTTTGGTTGCTTTTTTTTTATATCTTTTGGGTTTCTTTTCAATCTAGGCACGCTCGAGAAAACTTCCAATGGATTTTTCCCCCCGGTCTAATTAATAGGAATCCTTCATCATCGGATTTTTAGGGAACCATCAAAATTTGGGTATCAATAATAATGCATCAGTTATAAAAGTTGTAGAGCTTCCCTTGTACTGATTATAAAAATCAACAAATGAAATGAAGTTTGTAAGTGGGTTTTAGCCAATAACACTTTTTTCTTCTCTGTCTAAAGCCATTCCAACAGTGGTATCGATGGAGTTTAAGGTTCTTATGTTGTGTTCTACGTGAAATTCAACAATTTACCTTCATTCTTTCAAACCCAAAATAAAAAAAACCTCACTAAAAATAACTTTAAATACCAGACTTGTTGTTAAACCCCTTACTTTTTCAGGAACTACCTTGTTTGGGCAGTAAAGATGAAAACACTACTCAAAGGTTAAAGCTTTGGGAAATAATTGAGGTTGGGAAATAATTGAGGTTGGTAAAGAACATGCTCCCTTAAGGGAAAATTCAACACTTACACAAATTAAAAATCATGAAGATGGGTGTGCAAACAAGTTCAAATCTTTTTCCTTCATACATTCAGTAGTTTCATACAACACTTTTACAATGATTATTCACCTCAAAACAACCAAGGAAGCATAGAACAAGCTTAATGAGTACTTTTAAAGAAGTGAAAGAAACAAACAAATGCAAATTCTCAATTTAAGAAGGGAATTTATGTCCTTAAAAATCAAAGATTCAAAATTTTATGATAAGCTTATGAAGATGTAAAGCCAATCAGGTTATTGGGAGAGGAATTGAATGATAAGAGAGTTATGGAGAAAGTTCTTGTAAGCCTTCTTGAAAATTTTAAATAAAAAATTTCAACTTTTGAAGATTTTAGAAATCTTTTTCAAATCACTCTTTTATAGTTCATTAATGCTTTGCATGCCATTGAACAATGAAAGCAACTAAGGCAAAAAGAAAATAGTGAAGGAGCTTTTTGGCTAAGAATGCAAACAAAGGCCAGTCAAACTTAAAAGGAAAGAAAGCTGATGGTGGGAAAATGAAAATGATAAAAAAAGGATGGAGGAAGTAATAGAAGAGGAAATAAAAGGATCTCTCCATGTTCTCATTGTAAGAAGACCGACCATTTTAAGAAATATTATTAGTGCATACATGGTATACAATATAGAGTTTGCAAATGGTTTGGCTATATTGACAAGTTGTACAAGAATAAAAGTGAACAATTGAGCTAAAAATAAACTCAAGTTGTGGAGGGACAATAGCAGTAGCAATAAGAGAAATTATTCACTACTACTTGCTATAAAGTAAACAACAACGTTGGTTCTTAATTGGTGGATACCGGCTACACCTATCATATGACCTTAAATGTTGCAATTTTTAAGGAACTTGACAAAGGATATGTATCAAAAGTTAAAGTTAGCAATGGCCAATAGGTGGATGTCAGAGGCAAAGGTACTATTTTTGTGGAAACTCAATCGGGTGAAAAAATAATTCTTGAAGTTCTATATGTGATTGATATAGATCAAAATTTGATTAGTGCTACAAAATTATTAGGAAAAGGCTACTTTTTATTATTCAAGAACATGTCCTGCATTATTTTTCATTCTAATGGTGATGAATTGATAACTATAAGAATGAATCAAAGAAGCTTTCCTTTAAAATGGAAAGACTTAATTGTGCATATGTACACAAGCTAAGTAAATGACTCTTTGCTTTGGCATAAAAGATTTGGCCATTTTAAAAATGTTGCATCAAAGTATATGCATATAAAAGGCTTAGTGCAAAATATGCCTTCTATTTATGCTTGTGATAAAGTATGTGATGTATGCCAATTTGATTTGGAAAGCAAACCAAATTGCCACTTCTAAAAAATCAAGCATGGAGAGCTACTCAAAAATTGCAAGTAATCCATATTAATATTTTTGGTCCCGTAAAAACACCCTTATTGAGTGGAAGTAAGAATTTTGTGCTTTTCATTGATGATCTAACAACAATGTGTTGGATTTATTTTTAAAACAAAAATCTAATTTTTTATATGTGTTCAAAAGATTTAAAATGCTTGTTGAGAATGAATCTAAATGCAAGATTAAAGTCCTAAGAAGTGATAATTGAACTGAATATACATATGACAAGTTTTATGAGCAATCAGGTATCAAACACCAACTCACTGTCACATACCCTCCTTAACAAAATGGTGTCAATGAGAGGAAGAACAGAAATGTAATGGAGATGACTGGATATATTATGGTTGAAAAGACACTTCCAAGGGAGTTTTGGGCAAAAGCAATGAACACATCTAATTATTTATTAAATAGACTTCCAACATAAGCATTGAAAAATAAAATTCCATATGAAGATTGGCATGGAGGCAAGCCCAATAATGATCATCTTAGAGTATTTAAAAGCTTTTGTTACACACACACATTCTTGATGTGAAGAGAGACAAGCTCAATTAGAATGTTGAAGTTGGCATTCTTGCTGGCTATAACAGCAACTCAAAGGCCTACAAAATTTACAAGTTGAAATCAAAGAAAGTGGAGGCATACAGAGATGTGAAGATTGATGAAAGCTCATATTAGATTTAGGAATTGGAGACTTCAAACAAGAATATTCGAGCTGAAAGTCCTTAAGCTACAACTTTAAATGAATATGAGGTAAGCAACGACAACGATGAAGATTCAAAAAATAAAATTTTGAGGACCAGATCTCTTATTGATATTTGTAACAATTGTAATATGGCTCCCCTCAAACTTGAGAACTTTGATAAAGCTTCAAGATCTAAAGAATAGAGGGCTATAATGGAGGAGGAGATAAGGATGATCCTAAAAAATGAGACTTGGACTCTAGTTGACAAACCTACCAACAAGAAAGTTATTGGAGTAAGGTAGGTGTATAGAACCAAACTTAATGGTGATTGCTCTATCAAAAAATTTAAGATAAGAGTAGTGGTAAAAGGCTATTCTCAATAGCATGGAGTTGATTTTTAAGACACCTTTGCTTTTGTAGCAATGTATAATACAATAAGATTATTGTTGTCTCTTGCAGCTCAGAAAAGTTGAAAAATATTTCAACTTGATGTGAAATCAACCTTTCTTAATGGCTATCTACAGGAGGTAGTCTATATTGAACAACCACCTAGTTTCATTATAGAAGAAAAAGAAAAAAGATAAAGTGTGTTTGCTCAATAAAGCCTTATTAGCTTAAAACAGGCCCTAAAAGCCTGGTACAGTAAAATTGATGCTCATCACTTAAAGAAAATGGGGTTCAAAAGGAGCCTTAAGGAAGCTACTTTGTATATAAAGAAAAAATGAATCTAATTTGGTAATCATTTTCTTATATGTTTATGATCTTTTGGTGTTGAGAAGCAACGTGGAGATGTGGTAAGAATTCAAAAAAGAAAGGGTTAAAAATGACATATTTGAGTGAGATGAAATTCTTTCTTGGTATGAAAATTCAATAAAATGAGTTTGGAATTTTCATATGCCAAGAGAGATATACAAATAAAGTGTTGAAGAAAATTACAATGAATAATTGCAAAGAAAATAAAACTCCATTAGCTCAAAATGAAGAGTTATACAAAGTCCTAAAGAATTTCATTTAAAACTATAAAAGGCTACTAAGATATATCAAGGCTATTATAGGATATGGTGTTTGGTTTAACAAGAAAAATGAAGCGAAGCTGGTTGGGGATATTGATAGTGATTGGTGTGACTCACTAGATGACATGAAAAGCACCACAATATATATTTTTTCTTTGAGAATATTGTGATAAGCTGGAATTCTAGGAAGCAAGAAATTGCAGCCCAATCAACAGCCGAAGATGAATATATGGTCGCTGCTACAGTTGTTAACCAAGCCATTTGATTAAGAAAGGTACTCAAGGATATGAATTTGGAGGAAGAGCAGCCTACTATGATCTATTGTGACAATTGTTTGACATTGGACATGGCCAATAGATCAATTGTCATTTTAGACAATTGATTTGTCTAAAATGCCATGTACAAGACAATTATTATTATTGTCACAATAAATCATAGGAAGAGCAGCCTACAAGTTATGGCATTTTAGACAAATCAATTGTCTTATACATGTGGCATGCCAAATGTCTTCTTACACTGAAAAAGTGGGTCCCACCAATGCTTTGTCAGCACTCCGGCCACCTCATACCAGTCAGAAGCACCAAATTGACACAAAAATAAAGAGTTTAGACACCTGATTGCAAAAAAAAAAAAAATCTAGCAACCAAAATAACAAAAATTAAAAATTTAAATACCAATTTTGCAATTTTTCCAGTAATTTTTGCATTGATCAAAAGCCGAAAATTTTCTATGACCAACCATAAAATGACCAAAACATAGACAAATGTTGGAGAGAGAGAATTGTCTCTATGACCAACCATAAATATGATCAAGAACATAGACAAATGTCAGAGAGAATGGATAGAGGAGGTAAGCCACTGCAGAGGACCATAGAGGAAATGTAGTTCTCAAGCTGGCAAAGGTACCCATCACAATGCAAACAATGAGCAAGACCATGGCTTCAGACATAAAGTCCCATTTCAGTCCTCTGAAGTAAATAAGGCCCAAGAATACTGATAAACAGAGAAGGATCTTCACAGTTATCTTCCCATATAACTGCAACAAGGAAACATCCAATATCAGTGCTTCTATGCTTGCATTCTATGTTATTATTTGGTTAGAGAATTAGAGTAAGAGTAGTTGTTGTATACAGATAACTGAAATGAAACACTTCACAAAGGAGACTGACAAAAGCTGAAATAAAATGTTTGACAAACCACTTTGAAAGATTCCTGAACAAAATCAACAGAACTATTCTAAATTAACCAACAAAAAAGAATGTGTCTCAATTCTTCAAAATGAACCAGAAAAAAATTGCACTATAACTATTATTTTAGAGTTATATTGCTAATCAATAACATCTAGAGCTGGTTGCTAATGTGGTGTTGCTTAATGTAGATCTAGTCATTGACGGTAGATCCCAAGAACCAGCCCAGCTGACTATTTGGTATAAAATAAAATCATAATATGTTGTTGTTTAATCCCCTCACAAATGAATAACTAGAAAAAATAAATAAATAAATAGATCCTTCTCTTTATCTCAAGTCGATAGATTTTCTCACTCAGAGGATCCTCTATATGCAGAGTACACATTCTTCCAAAGTAAAGATATCCACGAGGCAGTTCTTCCAATTCAAATATTCATGACCAAAAAAGATTAGATTCTCTTTCGGATAGGACCCAAAAAGAGAAGGAAAGCCAGAAACCATTTTCTTTTTTATTTTGGAAATACCGAGTGCCAAAGTCACTAAATGAGTAAGTTGCAAATCCCAAAATGGTAGAATGGTAGCAGGGCATCAATGGGATGTCGCAGTTATTCTTATAACGAGGGCATTAGTGAACATCTCTTTGACTCGGATTGATGAAATCAAACTAGCTAAATTCTAGTAAATCAGTAACATGCGATTACTAAAATTTACACATAAAATGGAAGACACAAAATAGATTAAAATTTTACCTCAGATAACGTCAGTGATGCATTTTTTATCTTCTTCTTCCTAATGAATGTAATGGCTGAGAAAGCTTCACCAGAATTAGTAATCAAAGGCAGTGTAACAAATGAGACCAAGAAAGAAGGTATGGAGGTCGCTTTAGAGAAGTTGTTAACTGCATCCACTAAAGGATCAGCAAATACAGCTACAAGAAAGGCTCCCCAAAACAACATTACTACTGCTTTCCATTTGAATGACAGAATTCCGACACCCTTAGCTTGCTTGTGCTTTTGGAGATCAGGCCCTAGTAAAGCATGCTCTTTCTTTGCTTGCTGCACATTCATTAAAATTTGTATGAGAGTAAATTTTAAATTTATGTCAAATTTAGCTTTATTCCCATAAAAAATAAACAAGACATGTAATGCGACATGGTTTGAGTGAAAATCTCTGCTTGTGATTTGAGCAATTTTGTTAGGATTAAAGCTGGTCACATAAGTATAAATATAGAATTTTAGAGCCTATTTAGTAAAACTATTGGGTGCGTGTGTATTAATTGTTACCATATGAAAATGGTCTACACAGGAATGATGATGCGTTGATGCTGTTTGTTTTGCCTCCGTAAGCCATCTGACTATGCCATTTTCAAACTCCTGAAGATCTATATGACAATCATTAGATGTATCAAATTCTTTCATAATGCTCTTGACGGCTTGATCCCTGTCAATCTCCATCTCTTCAAAGTAGATTCCTATGACAAGTGCTTTTAATTCTGAAAGAGAGAGACGTTCATCATGGTTCTGATCAATAGCCTCAAACAACCTGACAAGTACCCAGTTGAATCCAATTATACAAAAGAGGAAAAGCAAAGCAAAACACATCTATAAAGTATCAATGTCTCATTTTTTTTCTATACACCCACTCTCTTATGACATCTTTTCTAGGTTCGCCATCGTCAGTGAGAAGCATTTCTTTAGCACGCTCTTTGAAATGGTTTAACATTCCTGACATCACATGTTTGTGCTTTGCATACGCAAGTCTTGCCTTCTGGATTTCAGGTAGATACACCTGCAAACAATAATGTAGTTGACGTTTTAACATTTACAAGTATATGCACATTTTATGTTTGCAGCAAAACTTGGGGGAAAAGAAACTTTTACCTGAAAAAGGCAATAAGTAATCAGCATTACAAGTGAAATAACAAATGAAACAAAGATCGCCAAGTGCCTTCCACTTCCAGGGTTTAAATTTAAGAATTCTGATACTTGGACAACAACAAGTGGGATTACAGATGCAACCATTATCATTGCCCCATAGCATGTCCATATATAGGTACTGATACCACTACCTGCCACCCATTGATAAATGGAAAATTATGTTAAAGTATGATAAATTTTCGTTACATTTTAAAGTTAGATATTGTAACTCCTTTCAAATAAATAATTATAAAATATCAAAACATTTTAAATTATCTACAATAATAATTATTATGTTAAATTATCTTAATAAAAATCATTTATAAATTTAATAATTTTTCAATAGTAAATTTAATTCTTTTACTATTATGTCGATACTTTTTATTTAATTTTTAATAATAATTTCTTGTATAATAAATTGGCTGATTTAAAATATTTTATTAAAATTTAAAAGTTTGAATAAAATTGTCAAAAACTTTAAACGTTTGATTTTTTTTTATACCAACAGACCATTATAGATTTTAAAAATTAAAAAGAGTAAATTTGACATTTTATAAGATGTCACATTAACATTTTTATTTAATTTTGATAAAAAAAACTATTTATGCTAAAATTGCCAAACTTTTACTAAATGGGACATTTTTGTCAAAATTAAAAGTTGGTATAAAATTACAAAAAATCACAAACGTTTGAATTTTTGCACCAATAAAAAAATTTCAGTTATATAGCACAAATGAACAAAAAAAAATGCTTTATGGTTAGTAGATACATCATCATCATGATGCCCTCATCAGAGATGTATGGAATACCGCATTTTCATATAAGTTCGACACAAGTAGAACGATAAAACCATTTATAATCAATTTTAGTATTTGCCTAGTTTTGGAAACTTGTTAAAATGTGATCTCCCATTTGGTCGAACCACAATAACTCACTTCTAATGTATACTAATCATGTCTAATAAAAAAATTTAAATATCTCAGTTTATTTTAAAAAATATTAATATTTTAACACTATTTAAAATATTTAAATGAAAAAAATATTATTCAATATATAATTTAAAAAAAATATTATTCAAACTATTAATATTTTAACACTATTTAAAATATTTAAATGAAAAAAATATTAATCAAATATCCTATTAATTTAAAAATATATTTCTAAATAAATTTTTTAGTAAATGAATGGCTGAAAACCAATACAAGGAATAGAGCTGTTTGCGACAGAGCTCACTATGCAACACACTCACGCATGAAGTACACGCGTGAATCAGTTTTCCCCACAAAAAAAGAAAAAGTACACGCGTAAAACCTTAAGTATAATTATTTTACCATCGTCAGAATTAGCATAATTATTCTTTTTCTTTTTAATGGTTTATCAATTACCATTTTTTTTTCACTTGGCAATTTTGGTTATTTTAAATTGAATTGTCTCTTCCATTCACAAACTAATTATTTTAAATATCTCAGTTTATTTTTAAAAATATTAATATTTTAACATTATTTAAAATATTTAATGAAAAAAATATTATTCAAAAAAAAAAAAATATATATATATATATATAGGTGAAAAATATTTATTCTTTAGTCTTAATTTTTCGTTTTAATATTAAAACTAATTTTCCTGCACCGGTAATAATTTAGAAAAGCAATTACTGTACCAGTTAGGCTGAATCCTCTTGTGTCACAACCATCTTTTGCAAGGGAGTTCGCCTCGTTAATGTCGCATTTGCCAACAGCAATGCAGGAACCCCAAACAAGCGTAAGAAGCAACGCAGTTGAGCCAGCCAGCAACCCCATTCCCACTGAAATCTCCTTTTGAGCAATTGCTCTACTTCCATAAAGTCCAGATACTGTATTCATGCAATCAATTGAAAGACGAAAAAAAAAACAGCAAATTCAAGAGTAAAAGGTTTAAGGGTACAATTTAATTTTTCTTAAAAGGATTAATATATCGGCTTACCAAGAACAATCACTGCATCAGAAAGAGCGCAAAGCACAGGGAGCAATAATCCACCAACAAGTCCAGGCCCCAAAATCTCATGCAGCATCTCACTGCCGTCACATAAATAAGTTGCAGCTAAAAACATCACGTAGCCATACCCAATTATCAATACCAAGTTACCCATTGTTTTAGTACTGCATGGCATGAATCCATATGGTTGCTCGCACCATTCCTGTGCTTTCTCATTGCTAGTAGATGAGAGGAGATGTGGTGAAGCATTCTTGTGGACAAGAACGCTGCCGTCGGAGAGCAAGTTATCTGCCGGCACGGCGGAGAGGAGGGATCGTGACTGTCCAGTAGTAACTAGGAGAAGGAAGAGGAGGATAATGTTAAGGAGAGAGAGGTGGTTCTTGTTAGAATCCATAGCTATCAATTAGCTGCAGCTGTGGCTTGGTTTCTTTTTTGTTTTATTCTTTAACTGTGACAACAAAAGCACGTTGCACTCACTTCTGAATTTATAATGGTCTCAAAATTACAAAGTCTATTAATTAATATAATTTGAAGGATAATGTTTCTTGTGGTGAGGAGCCACTTCGATAGTACGTCGCTTAATGCCTTGATTTTTATTTTTCGTGCTTTTTTTTTTTCTAAGCACGAAAAAAATATTATATAATTTTATTTTTTATATAATATTATTAATCATACCAAGAGTTGACAATTAGATATTAAAAATAAAAATTGATGTTTTTAAAACAATTAATTAATCACACACATATTGAGATATGCAAACTCTATCTTTATTTTATTTTATTTTATTTTTTCATTTAGAAATAATGAAATATGTAAAATGAATTAAAGAAAAGTCAAAAGTGGAATTATTATTTAAATCAGGTAAGATCAAATAAAACAAAGCATGCAATCTTCATGTTTTTCATGCATTCACATTTATCTAAAAATTGACATTAGTACACCTCACAATCATGATTATTCTATGATAACCTTTAGATAATTTTTTTTTTTTTAAAAATATTTATAACAAACACATATGATGTTTTCCTAATTAATACTTTTTACTTAAGCAAACACATACTAACTTATTTTTCTAAAAAAAAAAATTAATTGGTTGGTAAGCGCAAGAAGATAAATATTATTTTCTAAAAAAAATCCATCACATACATTTTTTATTAATAAAAAAATTATACAATTTAAATTTTAATGAATTGTACGATAGGAGATAGTCATCTCTTTTTAAATTGATTTTGGCAAAAATCAAATTCTGCATCTCATGATACCTTTAATGAGAAATTATTACTTAATTACTCACTTACAGTCATGGATTACATATATTTTGTGATATATATGTTCTACATCTTTTCTTTCCTTATTTTTTTTCTGTTGGAAAATATATAAATTTATTAAAGGGAAGCCAAAAGTGAAATTGTTGCTTAAATAAAGTAAGCTCAAGTAACCATTTAAACAAGCTATACAATTTTCATATTCTTAATGCATTAGCTTTCCCAAAAAGAAACAAGTGAACAATTTATAAATTTTTAATACATATTTTTTAGGAAATAGGCATTGTATTAAACAGCAACAACCGACGAGGGAGTATCTTCCATTACAAAAGTTTTAAATA
>CATIWM010203379.1:0-25072 GCA_949671775.1 Mallotus repandus | reverse complement strand
TATATATCTTTCACCAAGCAAAACTAGTATAAATCTAATTATGCTCATGCATTAATTGTATTTTAAAAATCTAATTATCAAATTAAAAAAATTGATTCTATATGGAAACACTGAGAATGATATATAATAGCACATTTTGAGCTTGATAGAACTTTTCTTGCAGCATAAAAGAACTTTATTAATTTAGGACCATTAAAAAATTTCATAAGTAGTTAATAAAAATATAATTACAGTAAAACATTATAATTAATCTTCAATATAAATTTTCAGAGTTTCCATTGAACCGTAAATCTTCAAGAATTTCCTATTAGTATGATATGACTTCATTTTGTGGCATTAGCACAATGTAAGATCAAAATAATAAAATCCCCAACTTCTCTATGGCTAATAACAATTTAGGGTTCCTCACGAGTAGTCCAAGTGGCAAAAGGTACGGACATCCTGTTGTGGAGAGCAGGGTTCGAACTCCATCCCCCCTGCTTTACCCTCTTGTGGTGTTAAAAATTAACCACCTCATCTGAAGACTGAAAGTGAAAAAAAATAATAATAATAAATTTAGGGTTTTTTTTTGTCCATTTTTAAGTTTTTATTTGACTGGTATGCATCTAAGATAGAAATGGGTTCCACTGGTGTATATAATCCCTCCGTGAAGAGAAATTAACCCGGTGAACTAGATTAAATATTCAAAAAGGAAAAGTAGAATTGGAGAAAATTTTGTTAATGTGTTTTTATTGATTGCTCATGCTCATGTTCCTAAACTAATGCCATAAGTCTAGCAACTAATTGAGAAGAAAAAAAAATATTCAAAGATAAGAATATTTGAAGTTTCCTTTATCAAATAAACTACTAAATATGTAGGAAATTGTTACTAGATTTTGACACCAACCATATTCCTTGACTAAATTTTGGAATAATATTTGAATGAGCACAATCTTCCTTATCTCTCCATAAATTATGGAATACGCCTTATAACTCCTAAGGCTCATTCATTCAAATATGGTTTCCCAATATTGGAAACTTAATTAAATAAAAAAAATATTGAGATATTAAAATAGTAAAAATTAAAATTAAAACGTTAAAAATATTTTTTTTTTATATTTATTTATTTTATATTATTGTTGTTGTTCACCTTTCAATGGATAACTTTTGTATGTTGGTTTTTATTAAAAAAATAAAAAATAAATACATTTATTTTGAGTAGAACCTTAAAATAATAATTTTTAAGTTATATATTATATATATAATTAATTTTCTTCTAGTTTAATGGATAAAGCCATATGTAGAAAAACTGGTTGATGTGACGTGGGGTGCCCATGCCTCAAAGAAAAATGATCTTCTTGTATATACAAGTCTTCTGTCTCTATTTGGTAGAAGACTTGTATCTATAAGAAGATCATTTTTCTTAATGTGACGTGGGATGCTCATTGCTGAAAGAAAAATGCTCTACCAAATAGAAAAGTATGAGCACTCCACGTCATAATATATATATATCACAAAATCAAATTTGCAAAAGCCCGTCAAGACAATGCAAGCAAGCAATGAAAAAGCCAAAATTTATCAATATTTCAGCTAAAGCAAGCAAAATCATGGGGATCTCAAGTAAAATTATCACCACCTACATAAGATTAACAGAATTTAATCAACAAATCTTGCGGAAAAGCCGATTAAATCATTCAAATTTTAATTTTTATCGGCTAAAAAGAATCTAATCATCAAATAAATGGGAAATAAAATCTCTCTTCCCAAGAACAAAGAATGTAAAATTCCACATATCACAAAATCAAATTTGCAAAAGCCTATCAAGACAATGCAAGCAATGAAAAAGCCAAAATTTATCAATGTTTCAGCTAAAGCAAGCAAAATCATGGGGATCTCAAGTAAAATTATCACCACCTACATAAGATTAACAGAATTTAATCAATAAAATCTTGCGGAAAAGCAGATTAAATCATTCAAATTTTAATTTTTATCGGCTAAAAAGAATCTAATCATCAAATAAATGGGAAATAAAATCTCTCTTCCCAAGAACAAAGAATGTAAAATTCCACCTTCAAAAATCACCACAGATTACAGAAAATTCAAACCACATAAATCACAAATCATATAAATTTGATATTATAAGTATCAAAAGGCAAGTAAACAATAATTATATAAATAAGAGTTGTCTGGTTTAGCTGAAATTTGGAATAAATTTCAGCTTTTCTTATGCTAAGGCATTGGCGTGCTCCATTAGCTCAAGACAATTAAGTTAAAACTCTATTTTATTTATAGAAATTTTTTCTTTTAATATTGCATGGGTAACCTTGTATGGCTTGACTTTCTCCAAGCTTTATTAAATTATTTTAGCAAGTACGAATGTCAAAATAATTTATTTAAGCACCCTTTGTAGCCTCATATTTTCCTACATGAAATCTTGTGAACCTTATCTTGGTGAAATAGACCAAAGCATTTAATTTCTTAATTTTGATCAACCATCAGTAATTCTATTTTAGGATCAATTTGCCAAAATTATTTTAGTGTAACTTAGCAAGATCTTATCATCTACTTCGGCCATTTAAACCGAAATAAATTTTAGGTTGCCTTTGACTAAGACTTTAGTCACATTAAGAATTTAAAATAATTGCCATTTTTAATATCATCATTTGTATATGCCCAAATAATTTTACTCTTGGTGAAGTCAAATATTCGTGATTTAGCTTTCATGAAAATTCCTTCAAAAGCTAGGAAGGTACTTTCAATGGCATGTGGCTTTAGAAAAATACACCAGAACCTAACTTTTTGGTGACTTTTGTCTCACTTCAGTCAATAGTTTGTGACAGCTTAGCTTAATTATGTCTCCACAGTTTTTGATTTAATTGAGGTTCTCAAAACCTCTTTGGCCATTAAATTTTGATTTTGGATACAACTATTTTGCTGGATGTTTTTCATTTTAGCAAATAAATTGCCAAAATTGCTTTTTTCATAATTCTGTGAAAGAATTTAAAACAAAGATTTTTAGATTTCTAGAGCCATGAAAATCTCTGAACAATTAAATTTATTCTTAGGAAACAACATATTATGATTCGTAGGCATTTAACTCTACAACCTTTAGCCATGTTAAACATCTTGTGAATTTATTTTGGCCAATTTTGTCTTGGTGCTTTTGTTGCTTTGCTTGAAATGTTGCCTAGAAATTTGAAATTGTCCAAATTCATTTTTCTTGATTTGTGAAAGCATATCATAGCTTCCTTACTTGCGTAAAGATAAATGATAATCATGAATTTCCTGTCTTTTTTAAATCTACATACTCTATTTTCACCACCTCTCTTTGCTTTGATTTTTCTCAACCTAAATAGAAATAAAATGATTTATTTGCTTAATTTGAACAGAAACATCCTTATTTCCTCAAAGCCATTTTCATGAAAAATTGCATTTTTAACAAGAATCATGCCTCAAATTTTATTATACTTGATGTATGGCTCATGATATTCATTTTGGCATTTAAGGATTTGCTTGCTCTGAATTGTTGTTTCTGTCTTTGAGGATTTGCCGTGCATTTACCATTAAATGGATTCTTCAACTTTTTGCACAAAATATGTGCTACTGGAATTCTTGGATCATCATAAACTCATGTATCAGTAATCATACCACACATATGCACCATAGTTATGCATTACCAAAATGTCAAATTTTCAGTCGTTATACTACTAAAATTTCATCAACACAATACTTTTCACCGCACTTATTCACATAATAAAATAATACACTAAGAAACACATCAAAGAAAATAATAAGCAAAGTTTAACAGACGAAAACTTGCAGAATTCAAACTTTATTTATTTAAAATAATGGCTACCAAGCCAATTTTTAAAACCTAAAAAAGCAAAATATTGCCACCAAATGGCAAATTCCTAGCCAAAGGCCACTAACTTATTTTATTATTTAGCTTTTATTTTCCCACATAGTGGGAATTTTTCAATTCTAATGAAAAATAGTCCTTTTTAGAATTCAATGTTGCAATCGAATCTATCATAAAAAAGACATTATAGGATTTTTTGCCATCAACAATAATCGAAAAAACTATTATTGCATTGATCACCTTTCCTGATGATTTCTCTAGGATGGCCCTTTTAGTTTGATCCGACCTTGTAGCGTGAATTTTGATACCACTTTAATGCCCTTCTTTTTCTCCTAGGGAAGTTACTCCTCGAGTGTTCTGAATCTCAATAACACCTTCCTCAGCCTTTTGCATTATGGACTCCTTTTTGTTATAAGGTTAATCCTTTGTAGCTTTAGGCCTAATCTTAAGCATAGTATCGGGTTAGATGTCCTATTCCTTTTGTATTCTCTCAGTAGCTCTTTATCTCAAAAATCTTCTTTTATGTGTAAGAGATAAAGGTCGAGGAAACTTTTTGAGCACCACCCTACGCCACTGTTTATTTGGTAGAATAGGTGGCAACACCATAAATTCATTATTGAATTTTGATGTAGGCATTTCATCCTTCCTTGGCCTTATTTTGTGGTTACTTTTGAAAGAAGTTGGAGCACGTGGCTTTTTTCTAGTGCTAAATATTTATTATGAGGAACTAGCCTCCAATAACTTTTAAACCTGTTTGAATTCATATTGGAAGGGTGAACCACCTTCTCCTTCTCTTCAATTTTTTTTGTCAAATCCACATTGATAGAATTGGTTGATACTAATAATCTAAATTAGATTTTCCTTTATAAGTACTAGCTTCTTTTTTTTCAAATAAGCTTTTGAGAAAGAGGTTCGAGAATAATAATCAGATAGAAGTCCACCCAAGTCGTGTCTTCCAAATCAATAAGTACAGTCCTATGTAAGGATTATATACAGTATGTATTATATAGTTTTTGTCTAGTTCTAATTCTTGAAGCTTCAGTTTAACCTCTGAAAGCCCTAAGAACAAAAGTCAAACTTGGGTCAACAGGACTTTTCAGTGGTCAAACAAAGCTCTCGGAGTTGAATTTCAATTTGAAATTGTGTTCTAAAATTTCAGAGTGTCAGTGGGTCTTATTTGGCAAAAAGTTAATTTTTGACCTCCGGTAGTCAAACCAGGCCCTACAACTTTCTGCCTCTCCTTGTCTTTATCCAAAAAGGGATACTTGTCAAAAGTATCCCTTTCCAAGTTTAGAATATTCCAAATTTGGAATATACTAGGACAAGTGTCACTACATTAGAGAGGGAGTATATATTATGACCTAATAACCTTGAATATTCAAGGGAATTTACACTAAATGCCACTACCTATGTTTGCCTATAAATAGAAGCTTTAAGAAATATTTTATGGGGGCTTTTGCCATTCCAAAAAGGGGAGATTCTACCATTAAAAACCCAAAAATATCACTCTCTAAAAAGCCTTAAAAATTAGAAAAATTTGAGAAAATAAGGGGAAATAATTCCAAAATTTCTCCAAACCTAATTTCTCTCAATTTACTTCTTAAATGTCTCTTAAAAATACCAAAATCAATCACCCAAATTCAAAACCTAGCTCCATCAAACCAATTCCATACAAATCAAAGCCAAATTCAAGCAAGGATTCACCTAAAAACACCTTTTACCTTTTATTCAATCTCAATTATCTATAATCAATTGGTGTTTTTTGGTGAGTTTTTGCTTAAATTATAAGGCTAAACACTTTCAAAAACATCATTCTCATTGATTCTCATCTCATTTCTAGGGTTTGGGGCTTTAAAATTGAGTTTTGAAGCCAAAAAAGGCCAAATCCGCACTGTTCAGACATGAACATCCGGATTTGGCCCATGAACAACCAAACTAGTTGTTGGTGGTCCAAAATCAATTGTTGAGGGCTCTCAGACTGGCTATTGGAGGCCCCAAATCTGGCTATTCGTCCCTCTTCATCCCAAATGACTCCGATGATGGTTTTAAGGTTCCTAAGGGTTCATACATGCTTGAGTATGATTATAACCTCTCCCTAACAATTAGCATGATAGAATAGCATTTTAACTTATTTTTCTATTTTAAAATGATTTTTCAATTATTTTTCTTTTATTTCTTAAAACTATTTTCAAAGTGCTTTAAAGTGTGATCCTTGTTCTTATTTTGGTTTGATGATTGTGATTATGTTTTTTGATGTTTGTGTGACTTTAAATTGAATATTTTGATGATTATCTTTGTGATTTATGGTTTATTTTAGTTTATTTTGATGTGTATTCTTATTGAAAGCATTGTTTAATGTGTTTTGTGCGTGTTTGTTGCTTGATTTTGCTTAATCATGCTTTGTTTGTTACTGTGCTATTGCTAAGATATATATTATGAATGCACTTTAACAAACACACTGAATGATTCATCGTGATTCACTTTGATGAAATACACCCAAAACTTAATAACTTTGCCCAAGATTCTAAGAAACAAGTTGATGATCGAAAAGATTGAAATTTAATCAATTTAGATGACTTAAACTCCAATTTTGAATGCCACAAAGGTTTAATAAACTCCTTTGATAAGTTCTAGTTTGTATTCCTTTAAGAACATGAGAAAATAAGCAATTCATGCTTAAGGTCGAATTTGACTCAATTAATTCTGAATAAAACTTATTAAAACCTATCAAATAATGTATATAAATCTTCCTTTTATAGAGATAAGGAAGTGATTTAACTAAAGACTCCTAAATCACTAAGGTTCCTTCTTAAAGTAGGAAACAAGTACTTAAAACTAAAGCAAACTTATCCTAATTTAAGAAAAACTTATCCTAATTAGCTTTGGCCAACTTTAACATGGTTTAAGGCCTATAAATGATTATAAATACTAAAAAAATGAATTCTAACTAAATTACTAAGGCCCGAATGTGATTTGGCCCAAAATAAGCTAAAATAAGCCTTAAACAAGCCTATCCATAATCACCAAAAACTTGGACTTCCAATATGTTGAATAAAGCCCATTTAGCTTCAATTTCACTTCCATAAAAAGCCTTCAAAATGAATTGAATCTTCATGTTCATGAGTAGCCCAAACAATCTTCATAAAACCTTGTAAAACGTTTTAAAACTTCTTTGTATACGATATAGTTATTAGGCTTTGATATAGCTTCAAATCATCATTAAAAACATTATCTTCATCATTCATAACATTATCTTGATGATTCAAATAAGGTCCATCCAACTTCAACTTAGCTTCATACGATCCACTATCTTTAATATGATCCTTTTGATCCATTTGAATTATTGGTTGAGTTGTTGGTTGAATTTTCTCCTTGTGATTCATATCATTCCCCCTTTCCTTAGAATGATTAGTCCTTGAATCAAAGTCATCACATGCTTGAAAAACTCTATCATTCAATGGAATCTCCAAATCATCACCATAATCCAAATCACCATCACCATAGTCTTTTAAAAGTGGCATGTCATCTTTGATATCTTCAGTTTCCTCTTAATTCTCTGTCATAATTTGTGATTCTACCATTCCCTCTCCAAGTTGTTAATTTTGCTCTTCTCGTGTGATATCCATTGGATCTGGATTTCCACCTCCTCTACTTGTATTAGACATTGCTGCAATTAAAGGTTAGAACAAAAAAATAATATAAAAAAATCCTCACAACACTCCTCACATGTTTACTCTCAAAGAAGAAGGGGGTCTCTTTTGTTTTCACTCAATTTAATTTGATCATACAAGGTTTTCTTCATACCTCTCGGCTTGTTCCCTTAGTGTTCTTAATTAAATCAAACCGAACAACACAAAAGAATTAATTCCCTCTACAAAAATTCAAAAAATCAAAATTTAAGTACTTGTAGAGTCAAGAACTGGAGTGATCTAGTCAAAAACTGCTCACAACTAAAAAATAAAAGGGTGCCCAAAGCAAAAACAAATTTATTCCTAATAGATAAGGATAAGGACTAATAAATAAGAAAAAAGGAGTTATCTAATCCCTTTAGGACAAAGAAAAGCTTTAAGACAAGATAAGGATTAGAACAAAACAAGTTATGACCAAATTCTAATAAGATAAGGATATAATCTACTTAAGATTTAATTTTATCCACAATATGTACTTATTAGATAAGGAAAATTCAGATTTGTATATATAGAACCAAGAAAAACGAATTTGCTCACTTCAAAACTCAAGATTTATGATCTTGAATCAAGATTTGATCAAAGAACTTAAAGAAAATTCAAGAAACACACAAATTTGATCAAGAAAATTCAAGAAAATAAGCAAGAATTCAAGATTTTTCCTCAAGAAGATCAAAGAATGCAAGAAAATTTTAAAGATTGTAAGAACAACTTGCAACAATCTAGTTCTTCTTTTCTTTTTTCCTTCTTTCTCTTTTTTTTTTCTTTTTTTTCTTTTTTTTTTCTTTTATTTTCTACTAATGCAAGAATTCAAGAATAACTAAACGAATTCAAGAAACAAAGAATGTAGAATAAATTTGAAAGAGTAACAAACAAGATAATGAAACAAACGATTAAGAAAGGAGTAGAAGAAGGGAGCACATGAATGAAAACAAGAATGAAAAAAACAAATAGGGATATGTAACCTAATTCTTAGAGCCAAAGCTCTGATACCAAAATATTATGAATGCATTTCAACAAACGCACGGAATGATTCATCGTGATTCACTTTGATGAAATACACCAAAAACTTAATAACTTTGCCCAAAATTCTAAGAAACAAGTTGATGATTGAACAGATAGAAATTTAATCAATTTAGATGACTTAAACTCCAATTTTGAATGCCATAAAGATTTGATAAACTCCTTTGATAAGTTCTGGTTTGTATTCTTTCAAGAACATGAGAAAACAAGCAATTTATGCTTACGGTCGAATTTAACTCAATTAACTCTGAATAAAACTTATTAAAACCTATCAAATAATCTACATAAATCTTCCTTTTATAGAGATAAGGAAGTGATTTAACTAAAGACTCCTAAATCACTAAGGTTTCCTTCTTAAAGTAGGAAACAAGCACTTAAAACTAAAGCAAACTTATCCTAATTTAAGAAAAACTTATCCTAATTAACTTTGGCCGACTTTAACATGGTTTAAGGCCTAAAAATGATTATAAATACTAAAAAATTGAATTCTAACTAAATGACTAAGGCCCGAACATGATTTGGCCCAAAATAAGCTAAAATAAGCCTTAAAGAAGCCTATCCATAATCATCAAAAACTTGGACTTCCAATACGTTGAATAAAGCCCATTTAGCTTTAATTTCACTTCTATAAAAGCCTTCAAATGAATTGAATCTTCATGTTTATGATTAGCCCAAACAGTATTCATAAAACCTTGTAAAACGTCTTGAAACTTCTTTACAAGCGATATAGTTATTGGGCTTTGATATGACTTCAAATCATCATTAAAAAAATTATCTTCACCATTCATAATATTATCTTGATGATTCAAATAAGGTCCATCCAACTTTAACTTAGCTTCATATGATCCATTATCTTCAATATGCTCCTTTGGATCCAGTTGAATTGTTGGTTTAGTTGCTGGTTGAATTTTCTCCTTGTGGTTCATATCAATATAAATATGCATACTTTGTTTTCTAATTTAGGGTTTCTATTGTTTATGAGTCATTTTGGTTGTATTTTTCATCATAAATTTTAATTTGTTCTTTTTGTGGACTTTATGCTGATTCATGAGTATAAATGTGCATAGCTCATGTTCATGGCGTTTGTGGTCATCATCTTAGACACAAGTACCTTATTTATGAGTTTTATTTCAATTTTAGAGTCTTATAGGTCTCTATTTTCATATTTCATGCTTTGATTAAGTCAATTTTATGTTGCTTTGACTTTGCGTGCTAAATATAAACTTAAATGCTATTTATGCTTATTTTAGTGTCTCTAATATAACGTAAGTCTTGTATATTGTCATTTTATATGTCTATTGTCAGTATAGGTGGTATGCCCTAGAGGAAAATCACATATTTTGACATTGTAAATGATCCCAAATGGCAATATAGAATATTCTTTTATCTAAAGTATTTATTTAATTGAATATTTTTCCATTAGCTTAATGTTAAATAACTTTATTATAAAGAGTTAACAATATGAGTGATAAATTTATTTAGTACATATGCTATAAAATGTTCATAGTCGATAAATTAATATTTGGGTAATATTAATTTAACTATCACCTCTGCCTATTTTCCTTGATTAATATGTGATACTAATAGTGGGAGGTAGTGAGTCTCATGCTACTTGAAATGAGATATCAGAATAGACATATGGATACTCATGTGATGGGTGGATTGAACAGTGATGTTAGATTTGTGATCGTAAGGTTATTCACTTATAGTCAACAATCACAATCTAGGTCATAATGGTGCATATAGTCCTTTGATCTAAGGTAACACAGTCGTCCACATTTAAGTGGTTAGGGTTTATTACCGCTTAAATACTTATGTTAATCACACATGAGTATATGGCGTGTGGTGGCTCTTGTCGGTTAAATGTAGGGATGAGTGTGTAACCAAGATGGGATTCATTGCATGGAGTGAACCAGGATAAGATCCTATGCCATCTAAGTTTGTTCTTTATGAATAAGTTCTTGGCCAGGACGAACATAACCCAATCTGAAAGAGTTTCAGTACTAGAAATGTGTTTCTAGTATTTGTTATGTTTTATCAAGAATTGAAACTTGAGATGAGATCATATCATACAATTATTAGATTTTCACTAAACCTTGACTCTAGGCTATATCAGGACCTTCTAATAAAGAAATTTTAATGCACGGTAATTATGACCAAAGGGTTCGTGTGAATCAATACATGCATTCATTTCTAATTGGGCAATTGTGATATCGATGCTAGGGGTCACTCACAACTTATGAGAGCTAAATATGTATAATTGGGATTTTCACATTTAGACTTGAAAGGAATTTCAAATAATATCATGTGTTGATATTATCTTCTTATTGCCAATTAGATATTAACCTCGTAACTCACACCTAAAAGAGTTTCACCAAATCATCATTAACATTAATCTAATTATTGCTTAAAGTGTTTAATCAATTAATTAAGATTAATAGAATTGGATTTATGCTTTAAGCAATGATTCTAGCATATCATGAAATCTAATTCAAGCAGGGGTTTAATTATTAATTTATACTTAATTAATATGAGATATTAATTAAAGTATTAAATTAATAATATATGTTATTTCTAATTGGACTTGGATTAATGGCCCAAGTTGTTTGGGCCTAGGCCCCAAATACTTTTAGACCAAAGACTAATCCAAAATATTGAGAAAGCCCATGGACCTAATCCAAGCCCATTTGTTAGATGGGTTGGGCTTGGGCGAAGTGTTGGCCCAATTACCAAACCCAAGTCCATGTAAAAATGACGTAGTCAAATTTGTCATGTTAGACATGCATTATCTCTCAAGTGTATATTGTTGACCATGGCAAAGATAAGGTGTATATCACATTGATATGTATAGAGAATGCATGTAGACATAATACATGAGATGAATTAATTCTCTACATAATTCTTGTTGCACTAGATAAGTATACAAGTTTTATACGTATCATGATGAGTTGTACACTTATCATGTGATTAGGGTTTGCTTTATCAAGATATATATATATAACCTAAGAAGTGTTCTAAAGTTAGAGGTTTTGTGTAGAGACGCATAAAAAGGAGAAACACATATACGAAAATAAACCCTAAGAGTTATTGCAAAGATTAAATTAGTGCAAGTATTGTGAGGGTCATTTGAGAGGTTACTTGCATCTAACCCAATCTAAGTAAAAAGGTGTTTTGGTGGAGCTTTGGTGTTTCAAGCTAGAGGCCTAACACTTAGGAAACTAGAGCATTTGATTTAAGAGTTGAACCTAACTATATCAAAGCTTGTAGATAACTATTGTGGTCTATATTAAACTTAGGAGTTTGTAAGTTTTCTTAAACTTAAAGTATCTTAGGTTAATGTGTTTATGTGTTGCCTTGCTTTAGCTATATGTAAAAAGCAAAATGAATCCTTTAGGAATGGAATTCTTCGTGTTATGAAGGGTTATACAACTAAAATTTTTGAAATTTTACCATATTTAAGGCTTGTGCTCACCACACTTCTAAGTTTCATAACTGATTCCTTTCATTGGTATCAAAGCTTCTTTTTGCACTTTACACATGCTAAAATTGATTGATAAATGCAAGTGTTGTGACTATGATTAATCTTAGTTGCAAGTTTTATGGCTAAAGTTATGTTAAAATTAACTAAAAATTGGTTCATGGGTGATCTCGGTCAATAGGAGGTCCATCCGGATCTTGAGGAGCGTCAAATGAGTAAATTTGTGCAATTTGAAATTTTTGGCAAAAAAGATCCTTAGCACAGTCCTGATCGGGACCATGCCTAGGACCATATGTCCCAACTGGGACTAGACTAAAATATTTGTCTAGAAAAAATCCCAGGCCATGTCCTAACTAGGATATCACCTGGGACATTAAGAACATGTCATTTTATGCTTATATAATTAGTAAATCAATCCAAATATGTAAGAGTTGCATTATATATGATTTTTTATTGTCATACATCCAAGAAGTGATCATGGAATTAGCTTACATCCTTTGTTTGTAATAATAATTAATTTTATTATTTGATGTGTAATTAAATGTTAATTACATAGTATTAGGATGTAATATTTACCTTGGTATGCCAAGGAATGTTTGTAAGTCATAAGACTTGCGACAAGGAGCATGAAGTGTTCAAAATGGAGGAGCATGAAGTGTTCAAAATGGAGGATCATATAGATGATGGCATCAAAGGCTTTTCTTAGGCCTATGATCACAAGGCCCATGGTGACAAGGCCCATGATCACAAGGCCCAAGGTGACAAGGCTCATAGAGACAAAGCCCATAATTATTCTAAGAGTTAGAATAGGCTTAGGAAAGGCCCATGATCACTCCTTATTTGTGCATTCATCTTGCATGTTCTATGTATATATGTGATATATATGTTGTAACATGCTATATACATTTGATGCCATCTAATATATGTATGTGATATATATATATATATATATATATATATATATTGGTTAATATGCAAAGTGAGACCTTAATCAAAGACCCAAAAATCTTCCAAACCAAATTTAGGTCTAGGCTCTCCATTGGAGAAATAACTTGCATGGTTTTAGGATTATGTGCATTAACTATAGATACATAGGGGTGTATATAAGGCCTAAGAGATTCAAGTAGTGTTATTGTTAAGCATTAAATGTTGTAGGTGTATGGATACATTGTGAGCCAAGAATGGCAAATAGGAGTACCTAAGGTTTGTAGTGTTCAAATCCATACATTTCACTGATCCAATGGTATAGACCTAAATAATGCCAAAGGCCAAGAATGGCAATGAGTACCTAAAGCCCATAATATTAGGAGTCGAATTGAAGCAACCTCACATGAGATGTGATGGACAAGAGTTGTCCACTTAATGAAAACTAATATTCCAATAATGGCAATGTGTACCTGAGGGATATTAGTGAACCATTAAGAACTCCATCACCCACTCGAAATCCATCCAACAAGGGATTTCCATTTCCTATTTTGGAAGTGTAGGCTTTGCCAAATTAGTGGAAGGCCATTACGATTAAAGACCAAATCTAATGGTAAATATAACAATGTCATATAACCAATTAATCTTGTTACCTTTACAAGAAAATTGATAATAGGAGAACATCCAACCTACTTTCAATCATACTCGACCAACATAGGCTCACGGGCCCAAATTTCAAAGACTAGCTAAGGAACCTAGAAGTGGTTTTAGCTTCTGTAAAATACTATATGTTTTAAAACAATGTCCACCTGATACACTTTCTAAAATGCCTGTGATGGCCCGAAAGGGTACCCAATGCAATAAAGAGAAGGAAGTTGCACTTATTACCACTTCTAGTGAAACTAAGAAGAAAGGCAATAAGAAGAAGAAAGGCAAGACCATTGTTGTCAAGCCCACGATTGGTATAGCCAATAATAAGGGTAAAGCAATTGTGAGGGAAAAGAAAAGTAAAGGAAAGTGTTTCCATTACCAAGGCAAAGGACATTGGAAGAAGAATTTTCCTAAGTTCCTTGAGTCTCTCAAGACAAAAGGAAAGTGCAAGTAAGGAGAAAGTAAGACTTTCCCTAATTTAATTGCTTCTAAATGTTCTAAGAGCTCATCTAATGCATGGGTATTGGATGTTGGTGCTAGTTCTCACATTTGTTCATCATTACAGGGTGTAGCAAATGAGAGAACATTGAGGCCTAATTAAGTGATCTTAAAGCTTGAAAATGGTGCAAGTGCTGCAGCCAAGGCTATAGGATCCACTTTTATTGATTTATACAATCATATTTTTGTTATTGGATATTGTATTGTATGTAATGCCTATAAAATATTGTCTCTATTTCTAGTTTGACTAGAAAGGGTTATGAATTCCATTTTAAAAGAGACGTTTGTAACATTTACTTTGGAATTGAAATGGTAGGCATGGGTTATTTAATACAAGGTTTATATTATATTGATAATATGTCCAATAAAAATGAGCCTTAAATTAATATGAGTGATGCAAATGCAATGCTAATTGAAAATGCCTCTAATTCTGAATAACTTTAGCACTTGAGATTATCTCACATTGCAGAGGATAGGATCAATAAGTTAGAAAAGATGGGAATCTTAAGCTATTTTCAATCTGCAGCCAATCTACCTTATGAAGCTTGTCTTCAAGGCACGATGACTAGATCACCATTTGTTGGACAAATGGCAAAAGCCAAAGATATATTGGAAATCATACATAGTGATGTATGTGGACCATTTTTTAAAATGGCTAGAGGTGGTTACTACTATGTTATAACCTTTATAGATAATCTATCAAGGTATGGGCGATTGTCTCTTATGAAGAACCAAGGTGAATCCTTTGAAAAGTTCAAGGAATTTAAAGCCCAACTAGAAAACCAAACTGGGAAAAGTATTAAAACTCTAAGATCAGATTGACGAGGTGAATACTTAAGTACCGAGTTCATTGAGTTCTTAAAGGAACATGGCATTGCATCACAATTCACACCACCTGGAACACAATAATTAAATAGTGTATTCGAGAGACAACATAGTACTTTATTGGATATAGTACGTTCTATGATGAGCTATATTGATCCTCCTATTTAATTTTGGGGTTATGCACTCCAAACGCCCTCTTACATCCTTAATCATGTTCCATAAAAATCTATTTCTACTACACCATATGAGATATGGCATGGTAGAGCACTAATTCTTAAACATATTAAGATTTGGGGATGTCCAGCATTTATTAAGAGGCTAAAATCAGGCAAGTTGGATGAAAATTTGATTAAAGGAAGGTTTGTTGGATATCCTAAAATCGTTTAGGATACTACTTTTATCTTCCTACTGAACAAGTTGTTGTTGTAAGCAGAGATGCTATTTTCCTTGAGAAAGAGTTTCTTAAGGAAGGTGGCAAAGGAAGGAAGATAATGTTAGATGAGGAGTCATCTAAAGAAACCCAACAAATTAATCAAATGGATATTGATCAACCCGAAGAGCCTATTCCAATTGAGAATGTTATCACACTAACTCTTAGAAGGTCTAGTAGGATATCTCATCCTCAAAAGAGATATAGTTTTCTTCATGATATGTTGAGTTGCATGTTCATGAAGAAAGCATTCTTGTTGATGATCCTACTACATATGAAGAAGCTTTATATGATAAAGATTCTCGAATATAAAGATTCTTCGAGATGGCTTGAGGCTATGAGAGCTAAAATGGATTCCATGTATACAAACCAAGTCTGGACACTTGTTGATCATCCTGAGGGTATTATTCCTATTGGTGCAAATGGATCTTTAAGAGAAAGATTGATGCAGATGGAAAGGTAGAAACCTATAAAGCTAGGCTTGTAGTGAAAGGGTTTCACCAAAAGTAAGAGGTTGACTATAAGGAGACCTTCTCACCAGTAGTCATGCTTAAATCCATTCGAATTCTTCTAGCTATAATCGCACACTATGATTATGAAGTTTGGCAAATGGATGTCAAAACTGCCTTCCTAAATGGTTATATTGAGGAAGACATTTTCATGGAGCAACCCAAGGGTTTTGAATCCAAGGAAAGCTCAAAAGTATGCAAGCTTAATAAATCTATCTATGGTCTAAAGAAAGCTTCAAGGAGTTGGAATCATTATTGTGATAAAGCTATCCATTCTTATGGATTCATTAAGAAGAATGATAAGCCATGTGTTTACAAGAAGGTTAGTAGAAGCCAACTCACTTTCGTAGTCTTGTATGTATATGACATTCTACTAATTGGAAATGAAGTCTGTATGATGATTTCTATGAAACTATGGCTATCTAAAATGAAGGACTTATGGAAGGCAACCTATATTCTCAGGATTCGAGTCTATAGAGATGGATCAAAGAGAATGATAGGTTTATCCTAAAGTCTTTACTTGGAAAAGGTGTTGAAAAGGTTCAACATGCTTGATTTCAAGAGAGGATTGTTACCATTTAGGCATGGTATCCATTTATCCAAGGGTATGTCACTTAAAACACCCGTAGAAATGGAGCAAATGGCCAAAGTTCCTTATGCCTCAGCTATAAGACGCTTGAATTATACTATGTTGTGTACTAGGCCTAATATTGCCTATGCTATTAGTATGACTAGCAGGTTTCAATCCAATTCAGGTTTGGAACACTAGATTGTTATTAAGGCAATCTTTAAGTACTTGAGAAGGACTAAAGATTTAGTCTTAACTTATAGAGGAGGTGATATACAAATATATGGTTTCAAAAATTCTAATTTTTTATCAAATATGGATGATAGAAAGTCTATCTCTGGGTTTGTGTTTATTTGTAATGGAGGAGCAGTGAGTTGGAAGAGTTCCAAGCAAGGTGTCACTACTGATTCCACTACAGAAGCTGAGTATATAGTTGCATCGGATGCTGTTAAAGAAGCTATTTGCATTAAGGAGTTCATTACTAAACTAGGAGTTATTCCTTCCATTGAGTCCCTGATTCCTCTCTATTGCGACTGTTAGCACCCAATTCCGTGATTATTTGAATGTGGATGCGACGAGGATCCAATGATGAAAATTTAATTTAAATCAGTACTCAAATTTTGATTCTTGAATCTCAAGGACTTGATTGCTAAGTTTTCAGGACTAAATTGAAAATTTCTTTTTCTTTTTTGGGTCAATTTAAAAATATCAGAAAAATAAAATAGGGACCGAAGTGCGAAAAGCCAAGATTGGAATTGTATAATTCCAATCGAAATTCTATATTTCCAATCAAAAATATGTAATTCTGATCGAAATTACACATTTCCAATCGGAAATATGGAATTTCGACAGGAATTCCACATTTTTTATCGAAAATGCACACTTTTGATCGGTTTTCGACGTTATTTTGAGCAATTTTAATTTTCCAAAGTTAATTTTTCTTCATTTTGATTAGCCCAGAAATAAATTTAGAGTTAAATAGTGACTTTGTTTAGTTATAATCACAGATTATTGCTATTTTATTTAATATAAAAGGGATTTTGTATCCTAATTCTAAAAGGACTTTGTTTCTTGTAAGTTTGCGTCCTAGATTTTCTAGGTTTACTACCTCTATTTAAGTCTATGATTTTACACAGCACAGAAGGAAGTTTTTTTTTGGGAGTAAAACTATACAACAAAAAAAATAAACTTTTGTTCTTTTCTTTTGGTTTTCAAAAGCAAGCAAGCAGTACTTGGGAAGGAAGATCAATTCAAGGATTTGATTTCAAGCAACCAAATGGTGAATTAATAAAGAAAACTCTAAGGAGAAATCAAACAGCATCACATTCATCTTCATCCCTTTTCTTTTCTTTTAATTTTTATTTCCTTTTTATTTCTTTTATTCATTCTAATTTTTCCTTTTTTTTTTATTTTGTTCTTTAATTTTATGGAAGATTCGAAATTATGGAGTAGTCATGGAGATCAAACCAATCCACGAAAACCCATGAAAGCCATGGATTGAACCTAGTTTGTTCTCTTTTTCATTATTTTTTTTATGATTTGTTGGTTTGTTAATGTTGTTTTTTTACTATTTGTGTAGTTTATTTAGCAATTTATTATAAATTGTAATAACCCCATTAGTAGGATCATAATAAAGTATTTTAGTTTTTTTGTGTTTTGTTTTAAAAGTGATTAGTAAATTAGGTTTATTTGGTAAAAATATTAATTAAAATTAATGTTGGCCTTAGTTAATTTAGGTTGCACATAAAATAAATTAGAGTTAGATAACATTAAATTCATATTTGTATTATTTTTGTTTATTTACATGTTTTATTGTTTTATTATGATTTATATGTTTTCATTGTTTGTTGATTTAGTTTAATTTAATTGATTCAATTTTTATTATTATGCTTTGTTTTATTTGTTTAAGCTCATAATTTTAGGTTCACTTTTAATTAAGATTAATAATTTAATTAGGTTTTGGGGTTAATTAATTAAAAGAATTTTGGTCTATAATTAATTTAGATCTTAGGTTAGTGATAATCTAGGATTACCTAGTTAATTTAGACATAGGTCCACTTACTTTAATTTAATTAATTAGACTTAGCCCATTAACTAAGCACTTTTCCATAATTTGTAGAATTAGGATCACCTTAGATTTAAAACATGTAGACTTAGTCCTGCTAATTTAATTTAACTCTTTTTCATAATTTGTAGACTTAGACCCATTTTTGAATTAAAATAAATAGACTTAGGCTCATTAAATTAAAATTGAGTAGGAATTAGGGTTTTAAGCTTTGGGATCACTTTTAATCGAAACATGTAGATTTAGTTAACTTTAATTAAAAATAATGTAGATTAGACTAACTTGGGGGTTATGAGCTTAAATGAATGCATTATTTATATGCTTTTTAATGAGTAGTTTACCTGGAGTTGATTGTTAAAATAAGGGTTTATATGAAATTGTATGTAAATAGAGGATAAGATAATAATTCATAAAGCAATTCTAAATGAACATGAGACTGAAATAAGTTGGTATTCTGTATCTAGAATCTTCCTGGTTGTGGTGCTAGCTTTTTTTAGAGAATCAAGTTATCACCACCATTGATTTGTCCCAGTTATTACCCTGGGTGGTGACTCCTCATCTCCACGCTATGTCTTTGTGATATAGTAGTGTGTTCCCTAGAGCCCAGAGCTCAAACAATGTTGCGGTTGCAATAAACTTGAACGTGCGCTAAACCCCGCTGTCTAAGTGGCGACTCCATTAGGGATAAGAGATACTAGTTCTACTTGTGTTCTTTAGAATTATTTTATTAATTATTATTTTATTCTTGCATTCATTCTTGCATGTCCCTATTAGCCGATGGTATTGGTTTATAGTCCCTTGATTCCACTAGCTTCTTGGGATTGTAAATTGGCTAACCATCACCCTTAGCCTTAACTAGATTCAAGAGAGATTACCGGGCTCATCTGTCTAGAGTCTGTGACCCAAGTCTTAAAGGTGGGTAGTCTTCTCTTGAGTTTGCAAAGGATACCAGGCCCTTCTAACCTTGGCCACTAACTCAAGTCTCAAAGGAGGGCATCTTGCTAAGGGAACTTTGACCTTTTCATCGGACTCAGTTCATGTAGTAGCCTAGTAACTTCCCTTAGGATCTACCCAAATTGCTTGTGTTTGTTGCCATGAGGTATTTCTATCTGTAAAGGCCCAAGCCCATACTTTAGAAGCCCATTTAGACTACTAAGGATTGGGCTAAACTTTTATACCTAGAAATGTTGCTTCTATGCTTTTACTGCTTTAAGAGATTTGGCATGCGTGTCGATACTTGATATCCCCTATTGATATTAAGGCAAAGACCAAAAATCCTAGGAAAAGAGAGTCACCATTGAATTTGTGTGTGGGAAGAATAAAGTTGGAAGGAAGTTTGTTATACATTTGACTTGTTACTTATTATTTGTATACTTGAATTGACTTGTTTCTTGCTACTTGTTGCATAGTACATGCATCACTTGTAGATAGTGCATCACACTAACAGCTTGTCCTGTAACCATCATAGAGTCGTCTAAGTCATCATTTATTTGGAAACGAAAAGGTGGCAGACTAGAGAGAACTACTTCAAGTCCACAATCAATTGCAAAAGAGATCCTAACCAGATTATAGAAGAGTCATATCAATCCACTTTACTTAGAAGCACCACCTGCACTAGCACCAACACTAACTAGGCAGACAAGAGAAATGGAGCAAAGAGGAAACTGGACCTTGGAAGACATTAAGGGAGCAATGATGGATGACATGAGAGCAATGATGCAAGATGAACTAAGACAAGCCTTGGCCGGATTAATACCACCTGCACCTACACCTGCTGCTGCTATTCCACCTATTGGGGAAAATCCACCTGCTAGGAATGTACCCATTGTGGATATGAAAGTTGAGGATGCTGAGAACTATATGGTAGAGAAGGCTAAAAAATAATCACTTGAACTGGTACAAGACCTTGAGTCCAAACAGATGCAAGTGCTAAATCAGAAGATGTGCAAGATGGAAGAACAGATGAGAGGGCAAGGCATGGGCTATTCATTTGACTTTGATGACATGTTGTACATGGAAGGTGACAAGTTGCCAGATAAGTTCAAGATGCCTCAATTGAAAAATTCAATGGTTATGGAGACCCAAGGATTCATTTGAGTCAATATACAATAACTATGAGCACTATTAAAGCTACATTGGTTGTAGTAACAAAGTTATTTATATTATCCTTAGAGGGTATTGCTATGAATTGGTATCATAGGTTGGAAAATTCTATCAGGGCTGATTGGCGAGAGTTATTTATTGCTTTGTTAAAGCAATATGATCATAATACCAAGTTGGAAATGACCATCATGGATTTGGAACTGACTAAGGAAAAGCCAAATGAATCATTTTCTGATTTTCTCACTAGGTTTATGAATAAGACAGGATTAATGAAAAATAAGTTGGCTAAAAAAGATTAAGTTAGGATGATCATTCATAATATGTCTCCTAATTTGGTTGAAAGGTTACAGATGATAAATCCCAAGTCATTTGTAGACCTATATGATGATGGGTTGTAAGCTGAGGTGATTGACAATGAAAAGAATAAGGCAACCAGAAGCACTAGAGCAAAGAACTATCAAAATGGGGGCACATAGTAAGGAAACACTAGCCGAGTTATGGAAGTACATGCTGTCAAACAACCAAGAAGGTTCTCAAACTTTAACCAACCCTTCTCAAAAGTCCTGGAGCGCCTAATTCAAAAGGGTTTGCTCTGACCCCTCACTTTTTCTAAACCACCAAACCTAAATGTCCTAGGCTATGACCCAAACAACTATTGCAAATTTCATTAAGTTAATGGCCATCCAACAGACACTTGTATCTGCTTGAAACATGAAATCCAAATCTCATTGATGCTGGAAAGATCACCGACCCTGAAAAATCTGACCAAAACCCTAGCACCAAAAATAATCCTTTCCCAAACAACCGAAATGTACCACCCCTAGCAACCATGACAATTAATTCAGGAATTAGTGAAAAAGAAGTGCTAAGGTCCTTTGAGGACCTTAATCTTAAGCTTCTAAATGCCCCTAGAGGAGAAGAAGATTTGTTGGGCCAACCCTTAAGCAAATTTTACTATAAGGTGTTTTACTCTAAACCACCTTCTTATGACATTCCCATTCAGTCAATTATGCCTGGAGGATGGGGAGATGAATTTGAGAATGATAAGCCAACAAGTGAGAAATTATCACTAAAGAAAGAAACATGCATGGTGGAAATATGTAAAGATGGAAAGAAGGACCGAACTGTTAGGACTATTGACATTTGGTACAACTCTGATGAGAAGGACAACATGGGTTACAATGTGTAGATAGATATTTTTGAAGTGAACCATGCCACTAAAAGTGGAAGAGGTTATAAACTAGTTGAGAAAAAGACAGACAAGGCAATAGAGAGAGAGAGGAAGTTTAAAAAGAAGAAACAACCAAAGTGCAAGAAGAGGATTTAGTCCTTGAACAGCTTAAGAGGGCTAAAGAAAATGTAAGCATCTGGGAGCTTTTGATGCATTCCAATAGTCATAGAAAGGCGGTTGTTAAGGCGTTGTCTAAAATGAGCATCGAAACTGCTGCTGGACCTGAGGCTATGCTAGCAAAGGTTACTGAGAAGAAACAAGGCATGATAACATTCTTAGATGAGGACTTACCATTAGAAGGGCAAAATCACAACAAAAGCTCTATTTATCCCAGCTGAAGTTAGAGGCAAAAGAACTAATTATGTGATAGTGGATGATGGTTTTGCCATTAATGTATGCCCATTGAAGATATTGCCTAGCTTAGGTCTGAAAGTGGATGATTTGACAAGTTCATATTTAATAATTAGAGCTTATGATGAGATCACAAGGAGTGTAGAAGGCACATTCTAGACTTTAGTGAAAACATATCCTATTAAGTCGATGGTGGAATTTACTATCTTAGACATACCTATTACTTATGCCTTACTGTTGGGTAGGCCTTGGTTCTATATTATTGGAGGAGTGCCCTCGAATGTACATCAAAAGATAAAATTCCCTCGCAAAGGAGAATTGGTGACCATAGATACAAGTATGAGTAAAGCTATCATGACCATATTAAACAGTTAGAAGAAAGTTTCTAAGTGGCTAGAATCTTTTATGGAACTGAAATGGATCCAAAAGTTACAAAGATGATGGAGAAAATGCAATGTCAACCTAGATTGGGATTAGGGAAAAACCAACAAGGCATCCCTAAGCTGCCAAGTGTTAAAACCCAGAATGATACCAAAGGGTTAGGATATACAAAGATGGAATCCAATGGCAAGAAAATGAAGAAAGGATCAAAGAATAAAGGGAAAGCTTCGCAAAAAGTACCACCTCTCGGAAAGAGTTTTGTCAACGAGGGAAAGGGCAAATTCTACCTGGGTACTGCAGAACCTCTTAATGTAGCTAGAGTGAATGTTTCTGGATTCAAGATTTTCAAGGAACAGATTATAGAGGGTATTGTGCAAGATAACCAGGAGGATGTGATGAAGCAAGTTACTGAGAAGATGGAAACTATGGTCGTCGAAGAGCTGCTGTGTCTATCACCTAACAAAGAGCTACCACAAGATTTAGCTACTATCATTAGTAATAGTTTTAGTGATGTTTTTTATGAAGAAACTGATGTAATAATGTCCAGTATTTATGAGGATGAAAACTCTATTGTTCTTATGGTCAATGATATAAATTCTAGTTTGGCCTACTTGTGTGATGTTTGTCTTGATGGTATTGTGCATTTTAATATTGATCATATATGCATGTTAGACATAAATTCTATTCAATTAAATTCATTTAACATGGGCACAAATGATAATCCAAAGAAAATTTTTATATCACATAATGTAACTCCTGCAGAGAGGGAAAATTTTGAGAGAATATTAACAAAAATAAAGATAATATTTGCTTAGTCCTACGAAGACATGCTAGGTTTAGATCAGGAAATTACAGAGCATCATATTCTAACATATCCAGAAATTAAGCCAGTTAAACAGAAGCTTCGTAGATTAAGACCTGAACGGAAAAAAAAAAAGATAAGAGAGGAGATTGTTAAGCAAATCCAAGCCAATTTCCTTGATATAATGGAATATCATCAATGGTTAGCCAACATAGTGCAAGTTCATAAGAAAGATGGTAAGGTGCGAATGTGTGTGGATTTCAAAGACTTGAATAAAGCGTGCCCCAAGGATGACTTCCCTTTACCTCATATCAATGTGTTGGTTGATAGTATTGCATTGAGCATAATGTATTTTTTTATGGATGAGTTTTTAATTTATAACCAAATAATGATGGTGGTTATGGATAAGATTAAAACTGCTTTCATCACGAAATGGGGAACATATTATTACAAGATAATGCCCTTCGAGTTAAAGAATGCAGGGGCAACTTATCAGAGAGCAGTAGCTGCATTGTTATTGGTGTCAAATTATGCATAGTTTTAGGACTTTATTTTACATACATTTGTACATTTTACATAGTATTTAGAGTAGAAAATCATATAGAATCATATACTTTTACATTTTCTTTGACTTTTGTTAGGGAAAGGAGTTTGGAGGAGATTTGAGAAGGAAAGAAGTGAAAAAAAGGTAAAGATAAAGCAGAGGAAAAATAGAGCCAGTTCACTATCACGATCGCGGCCTCATGCGCGATCATGAACTTTCCTAGCTCCAGCCCCAAGTGATGTCGAGCCTGACATGAGTGCGGCCTTATGCGCGATCGCAGGTTCCTGGATAGCCAACCTTCTATTATGAGCATGGAATGTGCATGAGCGTGACTCTTTCATGAGTGGCCCTTCTGTCATGAACTCAGCTTCATGCACGATTGCAAAAAGCGTACTTCCAGCAGAGAACATGCTGATGTGCGCATATCTAGAAGAGAAAATCCAAAGGAGGTGAGAGGACATATTCTAGAAGGGCTAGAAAGGACAAAGGCATGAATTACTAGGGGTATAAAAAGAACATATTCTTCATTTGATAAGAGAGACATGAAAGAGAAGACACAAGAATTAACACACCAAGAGTAGGAGAAAAGAAGAAGAAGAGACCCATCTGAAGATTTAGAGCTTCTTGGATGACATTTAAATTTCTCTTTTCTTGCTCTACTCTCTTGTGTGTATTTAAATATTGAATAATGATGTTAATAGCCATGAGTGGCTAAGTTTCTTAATGTTGTTGGGATTTTGGAAACCGATTTGATGTAAATTCATTTAATATATTGGTGTTTGTTTATAAATTGCATATAGTATTTGTTAAGCTTATTAAGTGATGTGTTGAGGCCTGATGCATCCTTCGTTTGAATCTATGCATTGAGAAATAGTGGATTCAATAGGCACATAAATGCTTATTAGATCTTTCAATGACTTGAGAACACTTTTATAGATCTAATCCTCCATAAGTTTGCTGAATGACTTTCAAGTTAGATCTAATCTTATTGTATGTTTATAATGAGAATTGATTCATATTATAAGATTTAATTTATGCTTGTTTATGAGATTTACATTGCTCAAGAGAGATCCTTATTTTAGTTTAAGAAAACTTTAGGTGTGTAATAGAACTTAAACCAATATGTTATTTGGCTTAATGATAATGTGGTGTACAAATTCCCCAA
>CATIWM010203301.1:0-11926 GCA_949671775.1 Mallotus repandus | reverse complement strand
GGGGACCTATTGATGCTACAAAAGGATTCATCTCCCTTCCCGTCAACAGATCATATTACTACATAGTATGTATCTTGTTGACTTTGCAATAGAATCTTCATCTCTTTCTGCATTTGTGTTCTCTCCATCATTCCTCCATATTTTTTTTTTCTTGCATAACACTTACTAAATATCTTGTACCTCTCCACAAACAACCTCATAGTTTTACTAATAGAACGCATGCTGGAGTGTCTGTTTCATAATTCAACCATTTTTCTTGAGCCATGTATTAAGTAATCCTATCTTTAGGGTTACAAATGTTCTTCATGAATGGGTTAATACTATTACAACCCTAAGGTTTGGCCCATTATACTACTAGGTCCCTGTTTCAATAATTAACTTAAATATCTTTAAGGTTTTACTCTGTTAAATTATTATAACCCTACTGTTTAAATTATTATTATAGCCCTACTGTTTAAATTATTACAACCCTACTATTTAATTTATTGTTAAGTGGATTAATTTAAAAAGTAAAAGTTCTATTTGATTCCTAAACTTATAATATAATTTTACATTTATTCATTTACTGTTAAATTAGGGACAACAACCACTATAAAAAAGGCTAAAATAGAGACCAATATTAGTGATGAACACTATCCGTCTCTAATTAGTGAAGTATTAGCGACAACCAATTGAAACTAGACAAAATTATGGTATTAGTGATGGTTTTAGTGACGAAGCATGCAAAATGTCACTAAAAAGTGGCGCATGTAACAATTATTCCGTCGTAATTAATGATAGATTAATATGTGTTGTTAACTAGTGACGGATAGAAAAATTCATCGCTAAATGCTTTTGGACACAAAATACCTGAAACTTAGGGATAGACTAGTGACAGATAAGTCCATCGCTGATTTTTAGGGCAAAATGTGCCCTTTTCATTTTCAGCTAAAAATCAAAATAAAAAAACTAAACATTTCGGCCACCATTGCCACCTAGCTCCCACCATTGTCAGCATCTCCCGCTGCCAACATCGCTATTGTCTCTAATATCTCCATCATTTGTAGTATCTCTAATCTCCCACTACCACCATAATCGATGTTGTCTTTTCTCTTGCCTCCACTGGAGCTAGTGTTAGAATTTATTCATTTTATTTGTTTAAATACAAATTAATTATTTAATAATATGTTTTTTGTATGAAAGGGTTACAGCCTTATTTGAAAATTTGTAACTTTAGGAATTGAATAGTAGTTATTTTGGGAAGTTAATTTTCATTCTTAAAACTACTCTTATATGTATAGATATGTTAATTTTAGAATGAATATTTACAAGAAAGATCAAAACAAAAATTCCTATTATTAATAACAATATATAAAAGAAAGATCAGATAAAAAAATTCCTATTATTTCTATCAAAATCACTTTCACTATTTACAAAGTGCAAGAAATTATCAATATTTGTCCTATCCACTAAAATAATTTGCATATTCTCCCATAGAAAAATTCAAGGAGTGGGGGCAAATTTTGCTTTTAGGAAAGCGATTATCAATCATGTTTCAAGCCTATTTTCTTCTTGTGTTATTGTTCTTCTTTATTCCTTTATTTTTCAAACAATCTAAAAGCGAAATTTATCTTTTTTCTTGTTGTCCTACAATGGAAAATAACAAAGTTCATTGATGAATCAAGACCTTTTTCATCTTGATCATTTTAATGGAACAAATTTTTTGCAATGCAAAGATAAATTGAAATTCTTACTTATTGCATTAAAAGTATTTTATGATTTGGATCCCAATCTTTCCCCTATTCCTTCACCAACCGATAATGATACTGAAATAGTGATAGCTTGAAGAAAGAAAAGGGAGGAAGATAAAATTTGTGTGCAGAGGCCACATTCTTAATGCCTTATCCGATTAATTATATGATCTCTATACAAATAAAAAATATACTTTGGCAATTTGGAATGCATTAGATTTCAAGTACAAAGCCGAGGAGGCAGGTACGAAAAAGTTTCTCATCTCAAAGTATTTTGAGTATAAGATTAATGATAATATGCATGTTTTTTCATAAGTACATGAATTACAAGTACTAGTAAATCAATTAAGGTTGTGGAGACTGAGGATTCCTAAACCTTTACAAGTTTGATTCCTAAAGCTTTTCAAGTTGGTGCAGTTATTACTAAATTGCCTTCATCTTAGAAAAGTTATAGGAAAAAACTTCTTCATGACATTGAGGGTTATTCCTTAGAAGAATTATAAAAAAATCTTCGAATCGATGAGGAATTGAATGTGAGAGATAAGAATGAAAATTCTTATAACAATATTAACGAAGCAAATGTGGTGAATAAGCCTTTAAATACACCAAATAAAGGCCTCAAAGAAATTTTCTTGGTCCTAAAAAGGAACAAGGAAAGTTCAAGAAGTCCAATAAAGGGGGCTATTTTGTTTATGGAAAACCTAGTCATTATGCTAGAGAATGCAGGTTAAGGAAAATCCAACATCCAAAAATCAATGTCTTGAATCAAAGTGATGATATATTACCGTCATTAGTGAAGTTAATGCTATTCAAGGCAAGATAGCTGGTTGGTGGTATGATACATATGCTACAATCCATGTTTGCTATGATAAATCTCTCTTTAAGACTTATAAAGAAGTTAATGATGGACAAGAAATTTCAATGGGAAATGAAAAAGGTCTAAAGTGCATAGAATTGGATTTGTTGATCTTGTGTTTACTTCAGGCAAGAAAGAGATTCTTTAATTAATAAAGTCCATGTTTCTAATATAAGTAAAAATCTTGTTAGTAGAGATTTATCGTATAAACTGGGTATCAAATCGATTTATGAGTCGAGAAAATTAATACTATTCCGAACTGGTGTATTTGTTAGAAAGGGTTATTCTTGTGATAGAATGGTCAAGTTGTGTATTGTACTTGATAATTATTGTATTTCTAGTAATAATCATAAGAGTGACATTTCTATTTACATTCTTGATTTAATTTCACTATGGCATCAAAGATTAGGACACATTGGCTTAAATTCTATGAAAAGAATGGTTAAATGTGGCATGATATCTTGTAATGTTAATGACTTCCAAAAATGTGAATTATATGTTAAGTAAAAAATGATTAAAAACCATTTGAAAGTGTTGAAAGATGCACTAATTTACTTGATTTAATTCGTTCAGATATTTGTGAATTAAATGGCATGTTAACTAGAGATGGAAAAAGATATTATATCATTTTCATTGATGATTTTTCTAGATACACATATGTGTATTTATCGAAACATAAAGATGAGACTTTTAATGTATTTGCAAATTATAAGGCTAAAGTCAAAAATCAACTTGGTAAGAAGATCAAAACTTTTGAGAAGTGATGGGGGTGGAGAATACTTTCCACATGAGTTTAATACATTTTATGAAGAAAATGACATTATTCATCAATGTTCAGCACCTAGAATCCTTGAACAAAATGGATTAGTGGAAAGAAAAAATAGGACTTATTTGGAAATGGTTAATGCTTTTTTGTGCTAAATTGCCTTTTAATTTATAGGGTGAAGCTCTTCTTGCTACCTGTAATATTATGAATAAAATTCCTATGAAGAAAAATCAAATTTCTCCATATAAATTATGAAAAGGAAGAAAACCCAATATAAGGTATTTCAAAGTGTGTGTGTGTGTGTGTGTGTGTGTGTTGGGGGGGGGGGGTGTCTTGCATATTGTAAGAACAATGATCCCAAAAGAACTAAATTGGTACCTATAAGAATCAAGTGTGCTTGTGAAGACCGAGGGTTGATTCTGATCGGGACTTTGTTCCATTCCATTTTTGAGACAGGGACATTATTCAGTCTTGGGAGGATGCGAGACATTTTATTTTATAGAGTTGCTACCTGATTTCATATCCGAAAAATGTAAGGGACAACATTAAGTCACTTAACAAGTATCGTCCCAACAGAGAATATAGGTTCAGAAGATCGTATCTACTTTTTGCCCATATCTCATTAAACAATACTTAATACATGGCTACAGTATCACCCTAGTTTTGGAATGACAGTTTGTATATACACATTCACATAGTACATGATAAACGAAAAAGTAAAGAAAAATTAATTACAATTATTTAAATTATTTTTCTAGTAAAATACATTTGAAAGAGAAAAAGAAAGGTGTTGCAATATAAATCTAGCTCTAGATCTAAAATACACTTACAAGACAGAGATTAGCACGAGTATATGCATTCATCTATTCAATAAAAAAGGCATCAAATAGGAAGCAATTAAAAGATGCAAACATGATAAAATTATGATTTTATTCGAATGAAACCTTCATGTCTCTTGGTAAACACATCGAATGTTGATGAAAGGGACACTAACTTAGATCTCTTATGCTGACTATAGTCCGTACACTCACGGGGGTGCACAAGTTCTAGACGCCATTTGAGACCCAACAATTGGGCATTTTATTGACATCGTATTGTTACCATGAGTATATTTGGGCATTATTCCATAGTTTACCTATTGAGTCTAATAATCTTCGATCAAAATAGCCTAGTCTAAGGAGAGATTATTTGTGTTTGGATTGTTCATTTTACAGGTTTTACACTAACCCCACTTGTTCCTTATTGTTGTTTACACTAACTCACAATCTTTTTGTAGCCATTTTGCATCATCATATTAGAAAAGTTACAACTATCACACCATGCATACATGCTAACCCATCTATTTTATAAAGCATGGCACACCACCCATGCATGCACACTCGCACTATTCTTTTACATGGACATGTTATGCATACACGATAGCTCTTTTTAGCTTATAACATGATATGCATTCATAATCCTTTATTTTCTTGCTTGCTTATTTTGGCTTCATTTACTAACTCTTTCTCTTTACTTATGTACAACTAAGGCAAATTTTTAATACTAATCTTATCCTTTTACAACATATAACATAGCATGCATGCACGACCATTTTGCTCTCTATGGCAATCTCACCATCTTGCATAACATTTCATGCATACATCACATTATAACTACATGAACCTTATCATTCTTACCATTACAGTATTTTAAACCCCCTTTTAGAGAGTTAGCAACAGTTAAGTAATGAAATGGCTAAATAATTTGGGAATCAAGACCTCAGTGACCTACTCAAAGAGCATGTGAAAAGATTTATGGCTAATGGTGGCTTAACTGACATCCTCCGAGCTGAAATTAAGACTATCATTAAGACTGAAGTTGAGAACACCTTTGACCAAACTCTGAGTGCCATGGATGAGATAATTCTCTTAGGTGGTAATGATAAAGGGTCAACTAGCACTCCTAATTCTGAACATACTTGGGGATACTAAAGGTAATTGTGAGCTTTCAAAAGAAAAAACTTTCCAGTCCTTTCCCAATTCAACCAATGCAATCAGATCTGAATTGGCAATGGGGATCTAAGAACAAGCCTATAAGATCACTTAGCTTGAGGTTCAAATGAAGTGTAAGATTACCCATCTTAAAGTCCTAGTGAAGGAAAATACTAATACCGTGATCAAAGGCTTCGATCAATTCTCTATGTTCATGAATGAGCTCTTACAATGTCACTCCAAGTAGCCTTACCGTTTCGAGCTTGATGAAGCTAAAAGCCGAGGTACCTCGAGGGTGTGTGGTTGTCAGATGGTGATTGAAGTGATCTATACTTCTTACTTGTTGGTTTTATATTTTCTACTTTTATATCTTATTTTATTCATTTTTTTGGCATATTTAGGCCTACGAGCTCGGTATCCTTCCCAACTTTAAAGTGTAGCATTAGAAGAAGGAGGGTTATCATCGATAGATATTGGTTCAACCATATAAAGGGCTTGATCGAATCTCTAGTTGTGGCTCAGAGATTTCTAAAGAACTTGACTTAGTCAGGTATGCTTATGTGTGTGGTGTAGCATTGCAGCTTTTATTTCATGTTTTGATTGCTTTCCCCTTTTTGTGGATTCGTCCTCGATGGTGGGCTCTTTCGGAAGCCTCAAGGACTCAAGAGGTGGTCAATGCTTAAAGGTTGACATGCTTGTGAGTCTGATTTACTAGTCCTATTGACCGCTCATGGTACTTGAGGGAGAAAGTCTTCCAATGGTAGGAAGGCCCAGAGAGGATGAGAGTTTGTATGCCTCCACGCTGTTGCATATATTAGGGGAACGAGTTGACGGGAGATAAGTTTTTTTTTTATTAAGGACGGGGAGCCTACTGAGATGTACTTGGAGTCTCCTAGTCATTTTTATGCTAAGGTTTTGATTACTCAACTGATTGACCTGGCTACTATTGGAGAGTCTGCTCCTCCTTCTCGACAAGGATTATTGCTGTCTCATTGTACTAGTTTTGTCACTAACACTTCTTAAGCTCATTCTTAAGCAGCATCTCATGCCCTGGTGTGTATTTTACTTTTTTGTAATAGTCTAAAAAGCAAGTTTCATTAGTAATAAATAAAATTGACAAGGCAAGATTCTTATCTGTACAGGGGCATCAATCTCAGCTGAAGAGGACTTGTTCGACATCTCCTACTATTGGCAAGATGGCGAAGGGTGGAGTTGGTATTTCCCAAGCTAATGAGGCTGCTCCTGAGCATGTTTTGAGTAGGAATATTGTCGGCCCCATTATTGCTATGCTTCAAGGGTAGATTGTCACTAAAGGTCTTGTGACTCATCCACTACCTGTACCTAACTTTCCCCTAGTGGCATTTGCTCCTCATGAGGTGACTCATGTAAACTCTTGCTTCTCATTTGAGTTTTGTCCTTTATTTTTTATTCAGGGCTAGCTCATTCTTTCCTTATAGATTTCTCGTGTTGAGGCGGAGTTACTGTATGTGCAGCTTGTTAATGACACATTGTGATTTATAGTTGGAATTATTTTTCCTTTTTCCTGTATTATTTTCCTATGATTATATAATATATGCATGTATATATGTATTCATAACATAATTTATGTTTATGCAGCAGTATCATTCTTAGATTTATCAATATTTTGAGCTTAAAGAGGCTTTCTTGAATGATAACATCAGGGAGTTGGAGCTTAGGAGGCATGACAGAGGTGATGAGGGTGCTTTCCGAATTTCTAATGAGGACAAGGACTGAGAGGATACAACGATTGACCCTAGATAGCATCTATGGCTGATGAGTTTGTTTTAGAGGCTAGGTGGAGGCCTTTTGCTCATAGAAGCTCATGTTGTTGCATTATTTTTCCAAGATCATGGACTCTAGGTATTGTATTTGGGCCTTTTTATCCTCCTTATACTGCACTATGTCATTCACTTTGTACAGTTGTGGTTATTGTATCTGTGCAGCCTGTTGTATGAGTTGATGATCGTTTATTTGAACTTGGATGATGACTACCCTACTTGTATTTTGATGATTGTCTTTATCTGTATGATATATGCATCTCAGTGGTGATTGCATTTGTACTTGTACCTATTTCTTTCTTCTTTCTTTTTTCCTATTCTTTTATTTTCCCTCTTTTGACTAGGTGGCCTCCTTTTGGTCATTTTCTTACATAGTTGGGCTCTCTTCTTTTTTGTTCCTCTTCTTTTTCTTTTTCTTTTTCTTTTTCTTTTATTTTTCCTCTTCTGCCTAAGTGGCCCCCCTTTTGGAGATTTTTGCACCTAGCTGGGCTCTCATTTTTTTTAATATACCTCACTTCTGGTTTGAGGTCTAATAGTATTAATCTGCAATCTAAAAGGAAGTCAAGAAACTTATGAGAAACACGAATATGTAGTAAAAGAATGTAAATTATACTTAACATGTTTTATGCATTTAAACAATTGATAGTGATACATGACATTTTCATAAATACATTTACATGATTCAACAGACATTAGCAACTTTACTAAAAATATTTAAGAAGGGCACATAAGCATTTATGCAAATTTCAATTTGAAGGTACGCCTGTCCTTAGCTAGCCTTTTTAGGTTTTTTTATTAAGTATGTTTCCTATTGTTTCCCAAACTTTTGGTTCGGCCGCCCTTTTAGATTTTCAACCTAGCGGGACGACCCCTAACTTTTGCCTAAGTCGCCTCTTTTGATTTTCAACTTTGCAGGGATTTTGATTTTGATTTGATTTTCTTCTTTGTTTTTATTGCTTAGATATAGTATTTCTTCAGACATTTAGTGTTGATTGGTTCAGAAAATTCATTCCCCTCAAAATCCATCAACTTAACTGCTTGTTGATACTCAAATTTTGACAGTTTCCCCAAAATATACCAAAAATCCAAAAAGAGCCAAATTTTTACTCTTTCTCTTTACTTGTGTACAACTAAAGCAAATTTTTAATACTAATCTTATCCTTTTACAACATATAACATAGCATGCATGCATGACCATTTTGCTCTCTTTCACAATCTCACCATCTTGCATAACATTTCTTGCATACATCTCATTATAACTACATGAACCTCATCATTCTTACCATCACAGTATTTTAAACCCCCTTTAGGAGAGTTAGCAATAGTTAAGTAACAAAATGGCTGAATAATTTGGGAATCAAGACCTCAGTGACCTACTCAACGAGCATGTGAAAAGATTTATGGCTAATGGTGGCTTAACTGACATCCTCCAAGCTGAAATCAAGACTATCCTTAAGACTGAAGTTGAGAACACCTTTGACCAAACTTTGAGTTCCATGGATGAGATAATTCTCTTAGGCGGTAATGATAAGGGTCAACTAGTTCTCCTAATTCTGAGATGAACAAAAGGAAAGAAGACATGAACATACCTGGGGATACTAAAGGCAATTATGAGCTTTCTAAAGAAAAACCTTTCCAGTCCTTTCCCAATTCAACCAATCCAATTAGATTTGAATTGGCAATGGGGATCCAAGAACTAGCCTATAAGATCACTCAGCTTGAGGTTCAAATGAAGTGCAAGATTACCCATCTTAAAGTCCTAGTGAAGAAAAATACTAATACCATGATCAAAGGCTTTGATCAATTTTTATGTTCATGAATGAGCTCTTACAAGGTCAGTCCAAGTAGCCTTACCGTTTCAAGCTTGATGAAGCTAAAAGTCTAAAAATGGGCAACCAGATTACAGAGAATTATGATCTATTACATCTAGAGCTCCCTACTTAAAAATTTATCAAGCAGTACGAGTACAACACCCAGTTGGACGTCACGAGGCATGACTTGGAAACCACTAAGCAGAAAAGTGGTGAGAGTTTCTCAAACTACATTATTCAATGGAGAGGGAAAGCTACTTTGATGAGAGACATGCCTTTAGAAGATTAACAAATAAAGATGGTAATCAAAGGATCATGACCTTACTTTCGCAAACAGAAGCAATTTGTTCGTTATCCCACCTTTGAAGCGCTCCACCAGGCCAATAACCGTATTTAGGATAAAGAAGCCTCTCAACCCAAAAATGCCTACCAAAAACAAACCCAGCCTAGCCAAAACACTTATCCCACTGAATTGAACTTGACCACCAATGCCCTGAGAAACTGAAAATACTCAAACCAGCCCCTCTCTAAAGTTTTCCAGGAACTTCAACAAAGAAACCTTTTGAAACCCCTTGAACCAAGACCTTTACCAAACCCTCTACCACCACGTATCAACCCTAACCTCTATTGTCGCTTCCACTAAATGCCTGGTCATACAACTGATGACTGATACATTCTAAAAGACCGAATCCAAGACCTTATAGACTTTGGTAAAATTGAAAACCCTGAAGAACAACCTAGCACTAAAACCAACCCTTTACCCAACTACCTAATCACACCACAGCTACCTCGCAAAGTAGGCATCTCCCTTTCTAATTCATCTGAATGTCAAAGAAGTGATGAACCACCTATTTTATGAACTCCACATATCTCCTTCAACCCTGTGTCTGACTATCATAAGAGGGGGAAAGCAAAAAGGAACCAGGGGAACCTATGCTCTCTAAAATCATGGATGAATGGAACTGAAGCAACTAGAATGAAGAATGTGAATGAAGCTCTTTTTTGGGTGTAACAGCTAAATTAGAACAGTTAACTCTTGCTTTATTATTTTGCTAGTAGTATGTGTAGAGTTAAATGTTCATGTGGTTTATCAAACATCTTGGTGGAATGATATGCCCTCTATTTTTTATTGCCTCTCAATCATTTGGTTGTCACTGCTTTTTTTAGCTCCTCATTAAAACTATAAGTATTCAATTCTTGCTATAGCCTAAAAAAAGGAGATTAACTCAATTAGTGATGAAAACCCAGCTAGGCGTAATTCTTGCCTAAGCAAAAGAGTGGAAATGAGAAAAGATATTGAGGATGTGAGGCATATGCTTGAATAAATACTTGCCATCCTAAGATACAATGAATTATACTTTGATGAGTCATTAGATTGCAAGGGGTACAAGGATATAAGCATTAGAATTTGTACTCTATCCAACACACTTTTGGTTAAGTCAGTTGTGAGAGCATTAACCACGTCTAGAAAAATCAAAGACTCGTACTCACTCAATTTAGAAAGACCAGCTCCAGCCAGTATTCTAACATACTCCTCATGCAAATTATAAAACCTGTAAACCCAAAATATAAAACCAAATGGGCCTAAAAGCCATAGATCCTACCCAATAGACCACCATGATAACCTAAGCACCACAAAAACACCCTACCAAAGACCTATAAAAAAAAATTGCCTTCCATTGCCCAAGCAGACCACCCATTTAGCACAAGGTTTAAACCCAATGATTTATTTCATTCATCCACTGAACCATTCCCATACCTTCACTCAAACACTTGCTCCTCATCCTATCCCAATAAGCAATCCAAAATCCTAAAATGTCCCAATCTCACATTGACATTGAATGAGGAGGCCACAAATTTGAGTAATCGAAAGAAAGTTGAATAAGACAGTTGATGAAGTCAAAAGCACACCAATAAAGATGTCAAATAACATCCTGAAGAACCTGCATCAGGATAAAGGATTGAAAAAAGAAGAAAAGAGAAAAAGGTGCCATTAACTAGTGTGAGGGGTCCTCAGGGGGCTACTGACAATACCTACCAAGTTGATATCTGGAAAACTTTGATGTGAGTCCTTATGGGTCCAATGGCTCATCAAAAGACACCTTCACACTATTAAATGGTAAAGTCATTGATGATAGTAAAACTAAAAAGTGCGGCAGTTATCTCTAAAAAGACGGGTGCAAGATAACTCCATGACCACCACCAATCAGGGTCACATGTGTATGATCCTCCCAGCACATTCTTGACCACCAAAAGGGAAGTCATAATATATCCTGGCTAAGAATAATTCCTTAAAATTAGACCAATTCTGATTAGGATTCTTTTATTGTTCCTTATGGAAATACAGTAAAATGTGAGCATGAGAACATGATCACAAAGGATAATTAAGCAAGAACCCAGGCAAACAACAATAAAAGAGAATTTCTATCACATGCAGGTACCAAATACTAAAGAAGTAAAAGGAATTTTTGGGAAGAAATAGACCCCAACAAAAGTAAAATGGAAAGACATAACAAATCCAAGGAAACACATCATATCCCTAGGGAAGTACTCTATCCCACCTTGTTTTAAAGATAATTCACATGTCCATTCATGCATCCATGCACCCATATTTATGTTTTCATCCTAAAAAAATTTTCTAGTGCTCTCGGAGGTGTGCTCGCACTAGAGAGGGGGCACTTGATAGGGATGAACTAGTCAACCTCGACAATGACCATCTCACTTTGATGAGATTTTCAAAGCTTCCCGACTTTGATCAGTAACTATGAGCTGGGATTATCACTTTTAATCAATCTAATGCTTGAAAACCTTATGAAAGATAGAAAATCCATTAAAGGAAGAGTTGTAGGGAACCAAGATAATCAGGTAGCTTGCGATTGTCATGTTAAACCTAAAAGAGGTCTAAATGCAAAAACGAGAAAGAAAAAAGGAGAAAAAAAAGGAAAAAAGAGAAAGAAAAAAAGAAATAAAAAAGAGAGAAAAAAAAGAAAGCAA
>CATIWM010203253.1:0-10039 GCA_949671775.1 Mallotus repandus | reverse complement strand
CTCTACTCTGGTTCGGCTGGCCCGGTCTTGAAAGCCTAGCTCGCGGTGCAACTAAAAGAAAAATAATAATAAATAAATAAATAGAAATACATTCCTAATTTTATACTTTAGAGATTTCTAAAGAACGACTCGATCTAAGACTCAAAACTTAGGACCGACCCGATGTCACGTTTTACGATAAATCTACCAAAAATTCGGCAGAGTCTCCTTTACAAAATGGACATCTCTCTACTAAAAGTAGAATCGCTACTGCATGCAAATACACTTCTAAAATATTCACAATTCAATTTCTTGGGTTAGGCCCCCAAACTACAATTATTGTTCAACTGAGAACCAACACAATCCACAATCAATAAAATAATACAAATTCCAATAATTCACCAAAAATCATAAAAATTCATTTAAATACTACAATTCAATTTATTTACATAACAAAAACATAAAAGACATTTATTTCCAAAATAAATAATAAAATCCTAATTAATAATTAAATTCCATTATTAAAATATAATCTTTCAAATTCTGCAATTAAGTAGCATTAATTACAAATAATTATTTAAATTACTAAAATATATAATAAAAATAACTGAAAACTCTTTTAAGCTTAAAAACAATAGATAAAATTGTTATTCATATATTTTTTCTGAATTTACTAATAATTAGCTAAAAATAGAAAATAATTCATAATTTTTTTAACACTACTTATTTGTCAAAAACAGTCCAAAACATAATAATTAACAATAATTTCAACTAAAATATAAAAATTACCCATTTAAACTAATTTTTCCAAAAATTCATTTTTAACATAAACCTTCGAAAATTCATAATAAACATTCTACACATAATTTCACAAAACTTCCTTCATGAAGTTTAATCTACATAATATATATAGAATTTATTAAAAATAAAAAAAATTCAAACCGGGACTATCCGGAATAGTATCATGAACAGTAACCCCGAACCCAAAAAATTCAAAATTTTCAAAAAAATAAATAGAAATTATATTTAGATAGCTCATAATCTCTACAACAATTAATCTCAAAGCAATTATATCAAATAAAATCAAATTCAAGCTCAAATTAATCAAAAACTCAAAATATTAAAAATCAAATTATTAAAAAACGGAGTAGTTACCGGAGTCGAAACTCAAAACGGTTTGAAGATTTGAGAACTTTGGAGGATGAACTTCCAATATAGACTAACATCGGCTCCTGTCGTTGCTAGAAACATCTCCGGTGACCTAAGGAAAAATCCAGCCAAGACTTGAAAAAAACGAAGAGAGGAAGATGGAGCTCACCAGAAATGGAGGGGAGAACGTCGTTGGCCTACTGCAGCTGGTGGAGGTGCGCGCAGTGGCTCAGGTGGCGTCGATTTTGTAGAAAGAAGAAAAGAAAAGAATAAGGAGAGGAAGAAGAAGAAGAAGAAGAAGTTGGGGGGGGGGGGGGGGTATATATATATATTTTACTAATAAAATAATAACTTTAACATAATAGTAATAAAAATTAAATAATATTTTTTTAAATAATAATATCTCAATTTTTTATTATTTCCTCCAAAATACACATATATATATTTACACAGTTAAAAAAAATTTAAAGTGTATTAAAATAAACTAAGTCAATAATATTAAAATAATATTCGACACAAGAACTTCAAATTTAATTTCACTAATAATCAAATATCATAAATTAAATTAAATTAAATAATTATTAACACTGCAAATTCCATAATTTAATTTTATAAATTATAAAAATTCGAGTTATAACAGTCTTCCCCCCTAATAAAAATTCATCCTCGAATTTTAAATAAAAAGAACTGAATACAAGAATTCATTGAGGAAAAAGGTAAGGGTAAGCCACCCGCATCTCAGCCTCAGTCCTCCATGTTGTTGTTCCTCCACAATACTTTAACCATTAGAATCTGCTTTGAACGCAACTGCCGAATTTGATAATCAACAATCACAACTGGTTCTTCCTCGTACATCAGATCTTCATTCACTTCCACATTCTGAGGCTGCAATACATGCGAAGGATCTGAAATATACTCTCTGAGCATCAAAATGTGGAACACTAGATGCACTTGTAACAAATTCGGAGGCAAAGCCAACCGATATGCAACTATGCCAACTCTCTCCAGAATCTCAAAAGGCCCTATGTATCTCGGTGCCAACTTTCCTTTTTTGCCAAATCTCATAACACCCTTCATAGGTGACACCTTCAAAAATTCATAGTCCCCAACCTGAAATTCCACATCTTTGTGCTTCGGATCTACGTAGCTCTTCTGCCTGCTAGCTGCTATTTCCAATCTCCTTCTTATCAAAGCTACTTTCTCAAATGCATCCTGAATAATTTTTGGTCCAGTTAGCTCTTTTTCTCTAACTTCATCCCAACACAAAGGGGACCTACACTTCCTTCTATATAAAAGCTTCATACTTTGCCATCTCAATACTGCTATGGTAGTTGTTCTTATAAACAAACTCTACCAATGGCAGATGATCATCCCAACTACCTCCAAGATCCATTACACACATTCTCAACATATCTTCAAGTGTCTGGATCGTCCTCTCAGATTGACCATCTGTCTGAGGGTGAAAAGCAGTACTGAAATCAAGTCTAGTGCCCATTGCTTTCTGCAACTTCTACAAAAATTGAGAGGTAAATACAGATTCTCTATAAAAAATAATGGAAACGGGCACTCCATGAAGGCACACAATATGCTTGACTTACAATCTAGCCAATTTAGCCATGAGATAAGTAGCTTTAACTAGCATAAAATGAGCTGACTTGGGTAGTCTGTCCACTATTACCCAGATGAAATAGTATCCATTCTTTGAACAAGGCAACACTGTCACAAAATTCATAGTGACTTTCTCCCATTTCCACTCAGGAATTGGAAGAGGCTGAAGCTTCCCAAAAGGCTTTTGATGCTCAACTTTCACTTGCTGACAAGTAAAACACTTAGAGACAAAATCTACTACATCCTTCTTCAATCCATCCCACCAATAAAGATCCTTTACGTTGTGGTACATCTTAGTAGCACCTGGATGTACATTTTAGGCTGCATAGTGAGCTTCTTCTAGAATCTCTTCTCTCAAATTATCCACATCAAGAACGCAAAATCTTCCACTGATCCATAAAATACCTTCATCATGAAGGTTGAAATCAGTGAATTTCCCTACACGAATCTTCTCCATAAGCTCTACCAGAACAGGATCTCGGCTCTGAGCTATCTTGATTCTATCCCTTAACACTGATCTGATTCTGAACTGAGCTAGCAATCCACCTGATCTTCTTATCTTCATCATCAATCCTTGATCCACTAACTTATGCATCTCTTGGATCAAAGGTCTTCTCTCAACACTAATGTGAGTAAGACTACCCGAGGACTTTCTACTCAAGGCATCTGCTACCACATTAGCCTTGCCTGGATGGTATAGGATATCACAGTCATAATTCTTTAGAAGTTCCAACCATCTTCTTTGCCTCAAGTTCAGATCTCTCTGCTGGAAGATATACTTCTAACTCTTGTGATTAGTGTAAATATCATAAGTCACCCCGTACAAATAATGTCTCTAGATCTTGAGAGTAAAGATCACTTCGGCCATCTCTAAGTCGTGAGTAGGATAATTCTGTTCATGCTTCTCCAATTGTTTGGAAGCATAAGCTACTATCCTACCATTCTACATCAACACACAACCTAGGCCAACCCTGGAAGCATCACAATACACTGTGAACTTATCTACTCCACTAGGCAAAGTCAAAACTGGAGTTGTGGTCAACTTCTCCTTCAGTAACTGAAAACTGTTCTCACAAGAATCTGACCACATGAACTTCACATTCTTCTGAGTTAGGTAGGTCATATATGTTGCAATCCTTGAGAAATCCTGAAAAAACTGCCTATAGTACCCTGCCAAACCCAAGAAACTTCAAATCTCAGTGACTGTTGTCGATCTAGGCAACTTAGATACTGCCTCTATCTTCTGTGGATCAACCTGAATACTATCTTTAGACACTACATGCCCAAGGAATACTATCTTTAGTATAAAGTTGATATTCTCTCAGTGTCTGTAGTACTGTCCTCAAGTGATATACGTGTTCTTCCATACTCTTCGAATACACCAGTATATCATCAATGAACATTGCTACAAATTGATCCACAAATGGTCTGAACACCCCGTTCATCAGATCCATGAAAGTAGGGTGCATTAGTTAACCCGAAGAACATCACCACAAACTCATAGTGGCCATATCTAGTATAGAATGTCGTTTTAGGAATGTCGGCTTCATTGATCCATAACTGATGATAACCCGACCTCAAGTCAATCTTGGAGAAGAACTGTGCACTTTGAAGCTGATAGAATAAATCATCTATCCTCAAAAGAGGATACTTGTTCTTAATTGTCACCTTGTTCAGCTCTCTGTAATCAATGCACAGTCTAAGTGTACTGTCCTTCTTCTTCACAAACAGACTGGTGCACCCTAAGGAGAAACACTGGGTCTAATGAAACCCTTGTCCAACAAATCTTGCAACAGCTCCTTTAACTCTTTCAACTTTGTCGGAGCCATCCTATAAGGCGGCATAAAAATAAGAGTTGTGTCTGAAACAACATCAATGCAGTATTTGATTTCCCTGTGAGGAGGTAATTCTGGCAACTCATTAGGAAGAAATCTAGAAACTCACATGCTACTGGAACATCTGAGATAGATGTCTTCTCCATTGTAGTATCTCTGCCTAATGCCAAGTATCCCTGACAGCATTTTCTCAGCATCTTCCTAGCTGTGATGGTGGAGATAAGATTCTGAGGTGCAAAACTCTTGTCACCCATAAACTTAAATTCTTCATAATTCAAAATTCTAAAAGTCACCTCTTTATTCCTACAATCAACAGTGGCATAGTGCTGAGACAACCAATCCATTTCATGGACCACATCGAAATCCATCAAATCCAACAACACCAAGTCCACTGGCAATTCTCTTGTTTCTACCGACATTGGACACCCAGGAAACACAACATCGGTGTCCAATGAGTCATTTAGAGGTGTGGCAACCGACAAAGAAACTGCCATCCTCACTGCTTGCCAACCCGACTTCGACGTAAAAATAGGGGACACAAAAGAATGAGTAGCACCCGAATCAAGCAAGACTCTAGCGTCAAAGAAACATACCAGGAGTGTACCTGCAATAATGACATTGGATACCTGAGCATCCTGCTGGGTAAGAGTGAAGACTCTGGCCTATCCTCTGCCTACCTGCTAGCTGGTGGAACCCTAACCAAAGCACCTCGCACTACCTCTGCCTCCTCTACCTCGCCCCTGCTGGGCCATAAACTGTGAGGTACTCTGATACTGAGCTGGTGGCGGCTGATAAGGAGCTGGAGCTGCATTGGCACTAGAATGCTATGGAAACTACTACTGATAACTAGAATAAGGGAACACTCTAGCAAAATATCATATATGTCCACATTGAAAACATGCCTCCGGAGCCATGTAACACTGTCCCTGATGAACTCTCCCACATATCTGGCAAGCACTAGCTGGAGATCCTATGTTGCCATAATCGAAACTTTGTCCACTGCTACTGCTTGTAGCACTAGAACCAAATCTAATAGGCCTGTGGGCTCCACTGCAACCATGCCTACTACTCCTGTGAACTCTCTGCCAAGCAAATCCTCTCTACTGACTACTAGAGCCAATATGAAATGTAGTGTATGGAGTGCTCTGAGATCCTCCTGCCTGGATACCTCCCATCTGATAATAATCAAGCATAGCTCCTTGCCTGATCAGTCTGAGCTTTATCTCCTTGGCCAACTCTATCACAGACTCAAGTGTCAGGCCTGTAGTCAGCATCCCAACGAACGCAGAACCCAATCCAGTGACATAGGTAGTGATTGCAAAATATTGGTCTCTCATCAAGTCCTCTGCATACCGACCTAATCTAAGGAACTCTCTAGTGTACTCCTCTACTGACCTGTCACCTTTGGAAATGTTCATCAGCCGGAGTCTGTAACTCATCTGCATAAGCTCTGGGCAGAAATGTCTCATGAACCTCTCTCTGAACTTAGCCTAGGTAAATGTCGTCATATGAGGCTGGATGACCTGAATGAACCAATCCAATGCTGATCCTTTAACTGATAGCTCGGCGATCAGTATCCTTTGATAGTCTGTGTGAGCAATCCGAGTCTGCGACTCAGTTGCATGGAGAAAATCCAATGGGTTTGGCGTCCCATCAAATGATATCCTACCGACCCTGGCATAAAACAATTATGCCTCTGGGTTTAACATGCCCTGTTGCAGTGGAGGTTGTATCGGTCGTACTGCCTGAGATATAGCAGTTGTGCCCTGCTGAACTTCTGGTGCAAAGGCAGCTTCATCAAATTCTTGGTCTGCAGGTTCCTCATCCTGTAGCTCTCTCTGCCTATGGTGACCTGCCACTCTTTCGTGTTTACCTCTACCTTTACCCCTTCGCCTAACTGGCGGCTCAGGGTCTTGAGCCTCACCCTGATAAGACTCATCATCATCGGCCTCATCGACCGGTGGAGCAACTCGTGCTCACCTCATTCTGAAAAGACAAAAACAAGCAAAAGTTCAGACAACAACAAACACCTTAACGGTTATGTGGAAAACTAAAAGCAACGAAGACTTTTAAAGAAGTAGTCGAACCTAATTGTTGTAGTAGTTTCAAAGAAAACTCAACTCTACTAACCTAGGTCCACAATACTAAACGTAGGCTCTAATACCAACTTTGTTACGACCTAAACTTGGGAGTCATGACCGGTGATAAGGAACGGGAATTCACAAGAATCTGAAACCTGTAACAAGCCTTAAACACAATTTACATATCAAACATATATATAAAAATACCTCAGAATTAAATTTTAATAATATAAAGAAAACTCTCTATTATAACATAATAAAACGGTTATACAAATATTCAAATACACAATCTCAGTCAACAATTATTTAAAAAAAACATACTACAACAACACGTATTACTACTGCAACGTCTATAAATACAAAAGAGTAATAGTTCAAGATTTACATAAATTGGCCGGTGAAGAAAGAGTCCAGCAAAGAGTACTGCTAATAGAGGTCTGACAAGAAGAATCCTGAAAAATAATTGAGGGGAGTCAGACCTCACTGAGTGAATCATTATTATATATATGCATGTAACCTAATACACATATACACAAACATCAATAATAATATTTATATATAAATATTTATATAAATATACATACAATCCACACAGATACTTGAAAATATTTTTCGTAATTTATTTTGCTGGAGAATCGGAGCAGAACCCTAATATTTCCACAACCTCAATCGCTGAACCTCACTAGCCAACAGGCTCACTTAAGTACCAAAATATTTCTCTTTTCCAAATTGATAGTGGACTGGCCCCGAGACACTAAGTCAACCGAGCTACAACAGTCATGCTCCTCAACCACAATTCTCAATATATCACTTAATCATCAATCAATATACCATATCCTGGCATCTAACATACTGTTGCGCAACAGTCTTTGTATAACCCACTAGGTGGCACGTTCTACGGCTATCCTCCAAAAATATTTTATTCAAAAATAAATAAATAAATAATTCATCATAAATATATGCATCCATATTACGAAATTAGAATTTGCATTTAAACATTTTTATGAAAACATGCATATGCATGTATGATCATATTTATGAAATATAATTGTATACATATATAAAATCATAATAAATAATAATAAATTCATATTTATTTGAAATATGGATGTCAAATCATGAATTCTATATGCCATGCATACATATAATAATAGCTCACAGGTGTGCGCTCCTTTAGTCTGGTTCGACTGGCCCGGTCCTGAAGGCCTAGCTCACGGTGCAGCTAAAAAAAATAATAATAAATAAATAATTAGAAATAAATTCCTAATTTTTTTTATACTTTAGAGATTTCTAAAAAATGATTCGATCTAGGATCCGACTCGACTAAGACTCAAAACCTAGCACCGACCCGATGTCACGTTTTATGAGAATTCTACCGAAAATTCGGTAGAGTCTCCTTTGTAAAACGGATATCTCTCTATTAAAAGTAAAGTCGTTCCTGCATGCAAACACACTTCTAAAATATTCACAGATCAATTTCTCGGGTTGGGTCCTCGAACTACACTTATTGCCCCACCAACAACTAACACAATTCACAATCAATAAAATAATATAAATTCCAATAATTCACCAAAAATCATAAAAATTCATTAAATACCACAATTCAATTTATTTACATAATGAAAAGTATAAAAGACATTTATTTCCAAAATAAATAATAAAATTCTAATTTATAATTAAATTTCATTATTAAAATATAATCTTTCAAATTCTGCAATTAAATATCATTAATTACAAATAATTATTTAAATTGCTAAAATATATAATAAAATAACCGAAAACTCATTTAAGCTTAAAAACAATAGATAAAATTATTATTCATATATTTTTTCAGAATTTACTAATAATTAGCTAAAATAAAAAATAATTCATAAAAAATATTTTAATACCATTTATTACTCAAAAATTGTCCAAAACATAATAATTAATGATAATTTCAACTAAAATATAAAAATTACTAATTTTTTCAAAAATTCATTTTTCACATAAACCTTCAAAAATTCATAATAAAAATTCTACACATAATTTCAATAAATTTTCTTCACAAAGTTTGCTCAACATACAACAAATAATTTATTAAAAATATAAAAAAATTTCGACCCAGAGCTGTCTGGAACAGTACCGTAAACAGTAACCCTGACCCTGAAAAATTGAAATTTTCAAAAAAATAAATAAAAATTATCTTTAGCAAGCTCTCAATTTCCACATCAATTAATCTCAAAGCAATTATATCTAATAAAATCAAATTAAAGCTTAAATTTACAAATTACTAAAAATAACCATAATTGAATTATTCAAAAACGAGTACGTTACCGGAGTTGAAACTTAAAACGGTTTGAAGATTTGAGAAGTCTGGAGGATGAGCTTTCGTTAGAGACCAACGTCGCCAGCTGAGATGGCTGAAATCGTCTCTGGGGCCTTCCTTCAAACTGGCCAAAAACGGGAAAAGAAGAAGAAGAATAATAAGAGGAAGAAGGGAAGGCTGCTATCAGTTCAGTTCAAGGGTGACGGCGACGATGTGATGGTGGCACGGTGAGGAGAGGCGGCGGTGACGGTGGCTCATCGGTCTGGTTCAACGGACATGAAAAGAAGAAGAAGAAGTAATAGGCAAAGAAAGGAGAAGGAGTGGTACTGCACGTTTTGACCAAAATTATTTTTATTTCTTTATTTATTTTTTATCAAAACTTAAAAATATAAAATTTATTAAAAGTATAAAAAGTACATTTCAAATAATATTTTTAATTTAAAGTATCTTCTCCTTATTTATTCTCCACCACATAAATATATTCATATATATATATACTTAACAATATTTAAAGTGTATTAAAATACACTAAGTCAATAATTTACATAAATAATAATATTAGTATTAGTAATATTAAAATAATATTTAACACCAAAAAATTAAATTAAATTTCACTAATAACCAAATATAAAAATTAATAAAATATTTATTAACACTGCAAATCTCAAAATTAGATTTTATAATATGTAAAAATTTGGGTTATAACACAATTACACACAAATGAAGACATAATATATTTACACAAGCACATAATAACAATAAGACATAATGTATATAAACATTAATGAATAAATAAACATGACATAAATATGGTACATTTAATGATGCATGATCATGATAAAGATGATATGAATCATCGCATAACTATATGTCTGTAACACCCTATACACTTAGTATTAATACACATCATGATATCTCATAAAATATTATTAACCATCCTTTAGTCACATGTAATTATTATACACACGTTTATACTTATCCGTACACACATACGAATATTTTACATTAACTAATGGGCATATGTATGCTACAAGGAGAGAGAGAGTCTGGATTCGGCCGACAACCTATGCTCCATGCTTTAA
>CATIWM010203248.1:0-24993 GCA_949671775.1 Mallotus repandus | reverse complement strand
AACTCCTGGTTGTGGTGCTAGCTTGTATTAGAGAATCGAGTTACCACCACTTTCGATTTGTCCCAGTTATTACCCTGGGTGGCGACTCCTCATCTCCACGCCATGTCTTTGTGACAGTGGTTAGTGTGTTCCCTAGAGCCTGAGCTCAAACAGTGTCGCAGTTGCAATAAACTTGGGCGCGCGCTAAACCCCGCCGTTTACAGTCGCGATTGTTGTAATTACCACGATCGCTCAATCAAATTTCTAGATATTTGATAAGTGCTAAAAATGATAAATTTTAAGGACTATATAATTGCATTTTATTATTAGAATTATAAGTTTTTATTGTTTAAAAGCATATTTTATGTATAAAATGCATTATAACTTAAAATAATATTAGATTTATCATTTTATGCATTTTTAGTTCATAATTATACTTTTTACATTGGTTTTGTATTGATTTAGTAGATTTCATATTTTTGGAACTAATTTTGGATGAAAGCAATAGAGACTTAAAGCTAGGAGCTAATCTAGTACATGAGAGGGGCTACTTTGACTTTTGAGATTTGGTGAAGCTTTTGACATCCTTAGAGTTTTATAATGAGAAAGTGATCTTCTAGACATTTGAAATAGACATCTTAAGCTTTCTGACTTGAGTTTAATAGTCAAAATCCAAGTTTGTTTTGATTTCATTTCAAGTTGTGGAACTCTTAGTATTTAAGTGATATCTTGAGCTATAGAGGTCCAATTAAGGCTATTGAAAGTGCTATAGAAAGCTTAGAGAAAGAGCTACAACTTTTATGCATACCATTTTGGCAAATATGATTGTTTTCATTTCGACATAGCCGTGTCAAAAATCTGACACAGCTATGCCTGATTCGAGAATTTAAAGAACTGTTGAAGGCTATTCTAACACAGCTGTGTTAGAGGAGTGACATAACCATGTTAGAGAGCTGCACTCCAAAAAAATTTCATGTGACACAACCGTGTCACTTGGGCGACACAGCCGTGTTTGTTTGGACTGCTTATTTTGGAAAGTTTTCTTTAGAGTTTTTTTTTGGAGAACTTTATTAATAGAAAAGTTTTATTTTTCAGAAATAGGGAATTATAGGGGGTTGCTACCCTAGAGAACAACACTCTATTGTTCTTTTCATTTACATAAGAATAATTTCTTTTTAATTTGTATTCTAAACTCAAGTTATTTAGATGAACAACAAGGATTGAGAAATCAAGAACGCTATTGACGAAGCTGAATAAAAGAGTTTTTCTTCTCTTATTCTCTTTCTTATTATTTTATTTAATTATGAATATATTGTCATTCTTCATCTCTTGTTGTTTTTCTCAAATTTCTATGAGTAACTAAGTAGATTAGTTAGGGTTTTAATGAACCCACCTCAACATGAACTTAATGGAATAAATTCTTAATAAAAGAATATGCATTTAATGAGAGTTATTAGACTTAATGCTTTTCATTGGCTTGATCACCCTTTGAATTGATTTAGACACTAGGATTATATTAAGAGATTGATTCTAGTGAGAAAAGTAATAACAATCTATTACTTTAAATTGACTTAGTCGAGAGACACTTTAATATTAATATTCTATAGAGAATGCTTAATTGAATTGGTTATTATTAGTTATTTGTGCTAGTGAGAGCTACATAATCAAGTAATTAACATAATTGATTTATTGTGAGAGTACTTGAGAGAGACATCACAATATTAAAGATGCTTAGGAAATGAAATGTTATTCATAATAAACAAGAATTTACAATCCTTTTGAATTAAGTTGAGGTGGGAGAATTAAACCCTAATGTCTTTGATTATATAGATTTAGTGATAAAATTCTATATTGTTTTAGATTTAATTTACTTTGCTTGCTTATTGAAATTATTGTTATTGTAAACAAGCAAAATATTAAAAGTAGCTCTGTAATTAACACTATCCATAAGGAAACGATATCTTTTTATTACTACTTGTACGATTCCGTGCACTTGCAGATTTTGCCCATCAAGTTTTTGGTGCCATTGCCGAGAATAGATTAGTTAATATAGAGAATAAATTAATATTGTTTGATTTATACATTTTCATTTTATTTATATTTATATTTTATTTTTAGTATTGGAAAGTACCTTTTTGTTGTCTTGTTTGTTTGATTTTCAGGCATTCTTGTGAATGTATGTACTCATCGAGAAATACAAGAAGAATGGGTGAAATTCAAATTCTAGTTGATACAAAAATTGAAAGAACTCTTCACAGGAGACTTAGAGAACAAAGAAACAGGATGAACGGAGGAGAGAATGGTAGAGTTGAAAATGATGGGGTTAATGGGCAAGATCCACCTGCTCGTCAACCAGAAAATCAAAACAGACTGAATGTGCAAAGAACTATGTGAGACTTTGTCATTGCACATTTGCAAGAAGATCAAAATCCTATTGTCAGACCTACTATGGTAGCTAATAACTTTAAAATCAAGCTAGCTATGATTCAGATGATCTAGAATTCTCAATTTAGTGGGTTGTCATATGAAGATCCTATTGGGCATATTATTAGATTTTTAGAGTACTGTTCTACATTTAGAGTAAATGGAGTGCAACTAGAAGCAATTGATTCTTTTTCCTTTCTTACTCACAGATAGGGCAAAGATATGGTTCACGAGCTTGCCTCTTAATTCTATCAATACTTGGCAAGAGCTCTACACTGCAATTTTCAACAAATACTTTCCACCTGCAAAAGTGATAAGAATTAGGAATGAGATCAACTCATTTTATCAAAAGGAAGATGAAAGTTTCTGTGAATGTTGGGACAAATTCAAGGATTTACAGAGTCAGTGTCCATAACATTTGATACCTACCTGCTTAGGATTTAGCTCAATCTTTCTACAAGGGTGTGAGTCCATCAGTTAGAGTCAACATAGATGCAGCTGCTGGAGGGACAATCATGTCTAAAACACCTTAAGATGCTTAGAATTATTTAAAGAGATGGCAAACACACAAAGTCTATGGTTTAATGAGAGAGCTACACAAAAAAAGGAGGTGCACTATAAGTGGATGGATTGACTATGGTGAATGAAAAATTGGATGCCTTGAATAATAGATAAAATGAACATAAATGGAATTTCTTCTTCAGCTCTTTCATCTTGTGAGTTTTGTCATGGTGGACATCCTACTATTGAGCGCGAATTTATGCAAAGTTTATCCATGGAGAATATGAACTATTTGGGCAGCTTCAATAAGGGTGAACAACATAATCCTATGCTAGGTAATACATATAAGCCAAGTTGGAAGAATCATCCAAACTTCTCATGGAACAGTGAAGGAAGTAATCAGTGGAGACCTCAAGTACTACTAAGTTTTGGAGGGTCTAATGCTTATCAAGATCAAGGTCAATTCTACCATCAACAAGAGAAAACTTCTTCTTCTTTATCTTCTTTAGAGAGTAAAATGGAGACATTCATGGATATAATGGCAACCAAGATGAGGAAATAAAAAGGCTTGAATGGAGATTTGAGTAGATGCATTAAGATAACCAACTCATGTTCAGAAATCATTCATCCTCAATCCACAACTTGGAGATGTAGATGGGATAATTAGCCAACTCTTTATCTATAAAAAATCAAGGGACTCTTCTTAGTAATACATAGAAGAATCCTAAGGAGTATGTTAAAGCAATTACATTGAGGAGTGGGACGGAACTGCAACCACTGAAGCACATGGTGAATACTCAAGTTGAGAATTAGAAGGAGGATAAAAAGGAAGAAAAAGATAAAGAGAAAATAATTGATGAAGCTGAAACACTAGTAGAAAAGGAAGTAGAAAGGAAGACTAAGGAACAAAAGAAAGAAGTACAACCTTATGAGCCATTTGCTCCATTTCCACAAAGACTGAATAAACAAGAGAATGTTAAGCAGTTTATAAAGTTTTTGGACATGTTCACAAAGCTACACATAAATATACCTTTTATTGAAGCTATAGCTCAAATGTCCAAATATACAAAATTCTTAAAGGAGCTTCTCTCTAGTAAGAAAAATCTATAAAAGTTTGGAACTATCACTCTTAATAAAGAGTGTAGAGCTATAGTTTTAAGCAAGCTTCCACTAAAGCGTAAACATCCAGGGAGTCTTACTATACTTTGCTCTATTGGTAATTTAAATTTTCAAAAAGCTCTTTCTGATTTAAGTTCTTCTATTAATTTAATGCCTTTATTTATTTACAGGAAGCTTAGTTTAGGGGAAGTAAAAGCAACAAGCATGTGTTTTCAATTAGCAGACAAGACTATCAAGAAGCTTGAAGCAATAATAGAGGATGTTTTAGTCAAGGTAGGGAAGTTTATCTTTATTGTGGATTTTGTAGTCTTAGATTTTAAAGAGGATTATTAGGTATGTCTTTCATGTATACTTATAAAGCCATAATAGATGTTTATGACAGAACTCTTACATTAAGAGTAGGTGAGGATAGCTATAAGTTCAATGTATACCAAGGGCTTCTTAAATACTAAAACACAGTTACCCCATGTGAAAGCTCAATAAATTACAAAGAAAAAAACAAGGAAAGGTCATGATGCAAGCAAAAGGAGGAAATGTGTGAAATTTGGAAATCATGTGTTATTTTACAAATCTAGGATAATCTTTGCCAGAGAAGCTTAAAAATAGATGGCCAGGACCATTTACAGTGTCACAAGTTCTTCCTTATGGAGTTATGGAATTGATAAACAATCAAGGACATAAATTTAAAGTGTATGGCAAGAAGTTTTACAAGTATTATAGAGGCAAAGAAGATGGGCACCATCACTTTGCCTACATGAAGAACACCAATACATAGTTCATGCCATAGTCCAGCTTATGACCTCTTAAATAAGCTTTTCTTGTGGACTCAACCAAGCTTTATGCATTTTTAGTTTTCATTTTGTTTATCTTTCTTTGTGTGTGTTTTTATATCTTTAAAATTCATATCTACACCTAATTTCTTTTTTAGGTAAATTAAAAGGAAATTGAGCATCAAAGATTGAGCAACTCAACCTATGATCACACAATAGTCAAACATGAAAAGGGCAATAAGCTTTTTTTTAAAAATAATTTATTCATTGTGTGAATTCCTAATTTATATGAACAAAAGGGATCATGCATCTCATGCATTCTATGTGTTTTTTTTTTAATTTTATGCATATAAGTTGCTAGGAATTATAATGCATATCACTTGAGAATTTGCAACTCATTCATGTAATGAGTGAGATTCATTGTGTGAAGCTTTATTGAAAAAGTGCAATAATCTCCTATTAATGCTTTATTTGAATTTGTTAAACTAGAGGAATAAATTGTGGTGATGTTGTAGAAAGATGATTGTAAGTAAAGATTAAAGTCTAGTCTATGTTGGTAGATTCTTACATGTCTTGGAACCCATTTTAAAAAGAAAATAAATAAAAGTGAGATGGAGCGTAAAACGCACTCACTAAATAAATTGCTTAGAGATTGCTTTGAAAAGTATTATATTGCATAAGCTCTATCTACTCCAATGCTCTAATATGAGTATGAGTATCCAAAGGACTCTTTAAAGGTATCCACACTGAGTAACACGAGAAAGGTGGGGGATCACTAGAATTGGGAAACCTTTATAAGCAATTAAATAAAAATGTAAAAAGGAACCTTGCATGTTGAGAATGTGACTAGCTAAAAACTAGAATTATCTTTCTTTGCTATCATTTTTGTCCAAAATCAATAGTTTATTTTCATAAATTCAATGAGAAAGTTTATTCTTCACACGGTAATTTTATATCTTTGACCTCGGTTTATTGTTTTAGTTTATGAATTATTAAGTTTTGTATTAATGGGAGATTAGAGTGGTTGTTCAAGTGAAGCTAGCTAATGAGTTTTACTCATTATATGTGATGTGTGTAATTTTTACATATGTTTAGAGTTGATTTTTAATGAATATTGAATAATAAATTAGTTTATTTTAGGTAGAATTTGAATTTGATTGAGAAATATTATAGTTTCCTATTTTATTTAGGATTCTATTATTTTTGGCTTAATTCTAGTTAAATAAGGAATTTTATTTTAATGTCTAAATAGTTTTCCCTTCTTTTGTAGGAAATTTCATTAAAGGAGTCCAAAAAGCTAAAAGATTGATCCACACCACGTTGACATAGCCATGTTGAAGTTGTATTTGCTGCTAAATTTTGAATGATGCTCAGCACTATTTCCACACCATCATGTGTCTATCCTATGTGCATTGCTGCCCATTTGAAGATTGATAGAAAGGTCTGACATGGTTTTAACACTGGGGATGTGCAATAAGTGTTACTGCCATGCTGAAACGGTGTGCAACCGATGTTGCTTACTGAAATTCTGACCTAAAGAGTTGTGTGTCCATGTTGAAGTAGTGTTGAATTAGTGTCAGCACAGAAAAGTTTCCTCTTTTCAAGAAGGACTCGAGAATTCAAAAGGAATTAGGTTTTCTACCAAACTTTTCTATAAAAAAGGGATGCTAGGGGATTCATTCTACATTCTTAAAGCTATGAACAAGTGCCAAATGAAGATTGAAGGAGATTCATTCAAGATTAAAAGAGTTTTATTTTATTTTCTTCTTCATCTTTTAATTCTTTTGAACATGTTTGTGTGCTTCACCATAATTATGTGTGGCTAAATTTCTTTTAGGGTTTAGGTTAGGAGTAGCTATACCATGATGTGATTGAACACAAAATTATTTAATTTGATTTTCAGTTAATTCTTTGAGTTAGACTTAATGTATGCTTTCAATCTTGGCCAGCTTGTTTGCATGTTTATGTGTAGATTAACCAATAAGAGTTAGGGGAATTTATCAACTTAAGACTCTTAGAACTTAGATCACTCGACCACAAGAGTAGGCGAGCTCTACGGGGTACCATGAGAGTAGGCATGGGTCTGCGGTGGTAAATTAATTGTTAAGGAGCTTAATGAGTTAGGATTAATTTCTTAATCACGAGAGTAGGTTAAATCTTAATCTTAACATGCTTAATTGAACTTGAGAGAGTCTTTAGGTATTTTAGAACAATTACCCTTAACTGAAATCAATGTTTTGTTAGTTAAAGTGTTCATGATCAGATTGGAATAGTGAAACTAGACTTAGGCTCTAAGCTTTTAATCATTTGATTTTGAATTTAATTTGGATTGCTATGTTTATTCAATTTCTATTTCACTTTTATTTGATTTGCTAGCTAAGATCATAAGTAAAATAATTGGTACTCAATATACAATCCTCGTGGGAACGATAACTCTTTATACTGCAATCACGATATGTACGCTTGTGGGTTTTAAACGCAACAACATGAATGGGACTCAAGTATGGGAGAGTTGATAAGTGCTAAAAATGATATATTTTAAGCACTATAATTGCATTTCATTATTAGAATTATAAGTTTTTATTGTTTAAAAGCATATTTTAGGTATAAAATGCATTATAACTTAAAATAATATAAGATTTGTCATTTTATGCATTTTTAGTTCATAATTATAATATTTTAATTGCTTTTGTGTTGATGTTGTAGATTCCATATTTTTGGAACTAATTTTGGATGAAAGCAATGGAGACTTAAAACTATGAGCTAATCTAGTATAAGAGAGGGGCTACTTTGACCTCTGATATTCGGTGAAGCTTTTGACATCCATAGAGTTTCATAATGAGAAAGTGATCTTCTAGAAATTTGAAATAGGCATCTTAAGCTTTCTGAATTGAGCTTACTTGTCAAAATATGAATTCATTTAGATTTTCAAATTATGAGTCAAAGTCAACAAATGTAGATTTTATTTCAAGTTGTGCAGATCTTAGTATTTTTGTAATATCTTGAGCTACAGAGGTCCAATTGAGGTGATTAGAAGTTATATATAAATATTATACAAATAGCTACAACTTTTATCAAACTATTTTGGCAAATTCGATTGTCTTCATTTTGACATAGCTGTGTCAAAAATCTGACACAACCGTGCTTGATTCGAGAATTTAACAAACTGCTAAAGACTGTTCTGACACAGCCATTTTAGAGAGATGCATTCCAATAAAATTTCATGTGACATAGCTGTGTCTATCTAGATTGCTTATTTTAGAAAGTTTTCTTTAGGGTTTTTTAGAGAACTCTATAAATAGAGAAGTTTTATTTTTCAAAAATAGGGAATTAGAGGGGGTTGCTACCCTAGAGAACAACACTCTATTATTCTTTTCTTTTACACAAGAATAATTTCTTTTTAATTTTCATTCTAAACTCAAGTTATTTTGGATGAACAACAAGGATTGAGAAATCAAGAACGCTATTGAGGAAGCTGAATAAAAGAGTTTTTCTTCTCTTATTCTCTTGCTTATTATTTTATTTAATTATGAATATGTTATGATTATTCATCTCTTTTTTTTTTTCTTAAATTTCTATGAGTAACTAAGTAGATTAGTTAGGGTTTTAATGAACCAACTCAATATGAACTTAATCGAATAAATTCTCAATAAAAGAATATGCATTTCATAAGAGTTATTAGACTTAATGCTTTTCATTAGCTTGATCACCCTTTGAATTGATTTAGACACTAGGATTATATTGAGAGATTGATTCTAGTGAGAAAAGCAATAATAATCTATTAATTTAAATTGACTTACTTAAGAGACACTTTAATATTAATATTCCATAGAAGAATGCTTAATTGGATTGGTTATGATTAGTTATTTGTGCTAGTGAAAGCTAGATAATCAAGTACTTAGCATAATTGATTTATTGTGAGAGTACTTGAGAGAGACATCACAATATTAAAGATGCTTCAGAAATGAAATGTTATTCATAATAAACAAGAATTTACAATCCTTTTGAATTAAGTTGAGCTGCGGGAATTAAACCCTAATGTCTTTAATTATATATATTTAGTGACAAAATTTTATATTATTTTAGATTTAATTTAATTTGTTTGCTTATTAAAATTATCGTTAGTCTAAACAAGCAAAATATTAAAAGTAGCTCCGTAATTAACACTATCCTTGCAGGAACGATATCTTTTTATTACTACTTGTACGATTCCGTGCACTTGCAAATTTTGCCCATCAATATTACCGCGATCGGGGGAAAGGACACGATCGCTAATGTCTCACTAGGGTAGCACTACTACTTGCCTTATGCTCATAAACATTCATCGATCGTGAGAGACCCAAATTCTCAAGGTCAACTCTTCTATCATGACCGCGTTATAACCACGAGCACGTATCTCCTAGCTTCAAACTCCCACAATTGTCTATCGTGATCGCTATTTATTTGCAATCGTGTCTTTTTACATTTTCACGACCCAATTCATTTTTTCACAATTGCGTATATCCCATAATCGCAGATTAACCATAATATGCACTAAAAATATCTGCCACCCATTTCCCTCCTCCACTTCTTTTTTAAGACCCATGATATCCACTCTTTCCGTGACCTTCCCAACCACCAAAAATCTAAGAATCCACTTAAATCTCTTATAAAATCCTTCCTAATTATTATCTCATTCTTTTAACCCTACCTTCTTTAATTCATACCCAAATATCACATAAACCCGTTTTTCCCAATTCTTCATCGCAAAAACATAGCACTTTCTCTTCATTTATTGTCGACGTCACGAAGCAGGAAAAAAGCAAAGACGAAAATGGCAGAAATTCCTTTGAGGGAGAGCAAAATTGATCTCACTAAGAAGTATGGGGCACAATTTCCAATCCACACACTGAAAGAAGGAGATAAATATCTTTCTCTCTCTCAACGCAATTTTGTTGTTCCTAAATGCTTGGATATGGACACTCTAGAGGGTTTTAAGCTTAAGGATAGAGTGCTAGAGCTTTGTGATAGATTGGGATGGTGAAAGTTTGTGGGATTAACTCAAGCGGTTTATAGGGAATTGACACTGGAATTTTATACCACTCTAAAACTCTATGATCAAGCTCACAAAAAGTTTAAATGTAGACTTAATGAAAAACCAATTGTTACTGATTATGATACCATGTTTAAGGTATTTGGGTTTGCCAAAATGGAATATGTGAACCTCCTAATTGGTATAAGCCAAGGAAATTTTGGGAAGAAATCACTTCTCCAGAAGAGGTTTGGGATGTTTGTGGTTTACCTAACGGGTTGATTCAGGACCATAGCTACATTATTATGCACAAGCTCATTATCATTCAATTTTTGGGAAAATGGAGAGTAATAAGGTCTTAAGGAAAGAGCTCTTGATGTTGTGGTGCATGCACAATTCTATAAAGCTATGCACCACATATTTTGTTCTACAGACCTTATGGCATGTGGTTAGAGCTCCCAAGGCTTTGATTTCAGTGAGGCACATTATGGGAAGTTTGGCTTTACATTTCTAAGTCTTTAAGCCTATCACTACTCAAATTCCTTATATTTCACAGGATAGATTAAACTCTCAAGAATTGAGATTTTGGCATCCGCCATGGTGCTGAGGGAGACTACCACAAAAAAGTGCTTTCATTTGAGTCAGACAACATCAAAAAGGAAGAATTTACCTTAAACTGAGGAGGACGAAGAAGAGGAGTCTGATGATGAAGATGAAGAAGGAAGTTAAAGAAATCAAAGGCATGCTTAATGAGTTTCATTGAAGCAGTGTTTGAGCAAGCCTCATCAACTCTAGAACAATCACCTCCGGACTCCCCTCCACAAGGGGAGTAAATTCTTTTCCATAGTTTTTTGTTTATTTTTCTTTTTCTTTTTGTATACATTTCATGTCTAAATTTTTGTTTGTGAAATTTATATTTTTGTTTTGGGTTGTGTTTATATATTGTATATAATGTTTATCTCTTGCATTTATGTACCCCACACACATTGAGGACAATGTGCAATTCAAGTGTTGGGGGGGAGGGGAATCATTTTGCATATTTTGCATTTTTAGTATATTTTAAGTATATCATGCATTTGCATTTCACATTTGTGCAATTTGGCCCAAATTTTTGAAATTTTAATACTTAGCGCTTGAATTTTTGCACAATTATCTTTGTGATTAATTTGGTGTATGTTTTGAGCTTTTGTTGAATATATATGTTTAATCTCCTTTTAATAGTTAGTTTAGTTATTTTAAACTTGGTTAACATTTTGAGTTGAGAATTTTTGATCTTTTAATCAACTTAATGCATGTTGTTGCTTTCTTGATCATGAGGTTAAGTTATTGTTTTGGGAATGAGTATGGTGAATGAATTAAACTCGTCCTTAGGGTCCTTTTTGGTTGTATGCGAAAGGAATCGTAAAAAAATTCTATTACCTTTCTAAAAAAAAGATGAATAAAAGTGCTTAGGAATTAGAATTCCATTTACTCCAATGCTCTTTAACAAGGGTATGCGTATTCAAAGAACCCTCTTGAGGTGTTCACGTTGAGTAGTTTAGGAGAGATGAGGAACTACAGAGATATGAAAAAAAAGCACAAAAGAAAAAAAAATAAAAGGATGGAGTTGATTCCTGTAAACTAAATTAAGAACCACCTTAGATTGGAGTCTTTTTCATTCATTTGTACTTGTCCTAAGACTTTGATTCATATTTGTGTGATTGTAAGTAGATAACATGCTCGTCACTTGGTAATTTCATTCCTCGACTTGATTTGTCAACCTTGTTTTTGAGATTTATAAACTAACTATTAAGAGAAGATTGTGATGTATACTTGATGAAATTTGGAATATACACTTTGTTCATTGCAAAGATAGTGTGTGATTTTCAGTTTGCTTAAGGACAATTAAAGATTCAAGTGTGGGAGTATTTGTTAGTGTCAAATTATGCATAGTTTTAGGTCCTTAATTTGCAAACATTTGTATATTTTAAATAGCATTTAGTATAGAAAAGCATATAGAAATATATACTTTTATATTTTCTTTGTTTTTGACAGGGAAAAGAAGATGGGAGGTGATTTAGTGGAAATTAGAAGGAAAAAAGAGGAGCAAAGAGCAGAGCAAGCCTATTGTCACAATCGCAGCTAGATGCGCGATCGCGGATATGCCTAGTTCCAGCTTTGTGTGATGTCGAGCCGATATTGAAATAGAAAAAACTCAATCAAAGTCTTGAGAAAGTATGAAAGATAATTTTTTTAGATTTTCTATTTATATCAATCTACAAAAAGTTATTCAAAGTCCATTGAAATCTTGAGAGTGAGGGAAAAAAATATTTATACATAATATTACACAAAAAGTCTATAAAAGTACATAAAAGTCTAATGTCTATAAAAGTCAATAACTTTTTGAATATCACCTTACTTTTATAAACTCTATTAGAGTTATAATTAAATACCTTCTAACTTTTACAGACTTTTTTTAAGTCATTAAAAATTTTAATTGAATATTGCCTCACTTTTCTGGAGTCCTAAAAAGTTCTAATAAAAAACCACCCAACTTTTGAAATCAATTAAAATCTTTTAAAATTCTAATTAAATACACCCCTGTTAGATAAAAAAAAAGTAGTGAATTAAGTGTGGCTATAGATGAATTTTTTTTGTTGTGCGTTCATTTCATTTTTTGGATTAAGTACAATGCTTCAAAAGTGGAAGCTAGGATCAAGTCCTAGTAATGTTGAAATTTTTATACTCAATGTTGAAAGAAAAAAGCAAGACATTTTTTACTAAATGCTATTATTATCCATAATAGCAATTTTGAAAGCTGACAAATAGACATCCTGATTAAATTTTATAGGTAGTCACTAAATTTCGTATTGCTATTTTAGTTTAAAATTTAAAAATATTATACAAATAAGTCCATATATCATCCTTAGATTAAAAGTAATAAATTATTTAAATATATTAATATTATTCAAATATTTTATTATTAATGTAAAATTTGTTATATGAAAAAAATTAAAATATTATACATAAAAAATAAAATAATATTTCAACATTCAAATATAATAATAGTATACAAATATTTTATTAATTTATAGTTCACTATACAAAAAATTGAAAATGAAGATCAATATTAATATTTGCTTTGTTCTCTAATCAAATAATGTTTTTACATTATTTTGACAAAAAGGTATTCATCTATCAAAATAATTTTTATTTTTATTAAATTCTATATGAATATAAAAATGTGGACTTATTTGTAGGCTAACTTTAGATTTTGAACTATAATAGTAATGCTAGATTGTATATGGAGGAAAACACTAAATAAAAATTTGGTAGCTAAAGAGATAAAAATTAAAGTTTTGTAACCAAATTGTAATCAAGAATAAAGTTTAGTGACCATCTATGAAATTAGCCCTAGACATATTAGCAGTAACATCTACTATCCAATAAGTTGAAAATAGAAATATAATTCTTACTATATTGAAGTAACGAAATTCTATCTCAAGTTTTGAAAGCTATATATCTACATCTATCTATATATGATACTATTGTGAAAGGGATGAATTTTCAATAATGTTTAAATTTATGGACTTACGATTGACAAGGTAAAGATCATGAGCAGATGTAGGTATAGAGGAAGATCCAACCTAGGTGTTATTTGATGAAACCATTACTTTATTACTCCTATTTGAACCCTGATGATGCATCTGCTGGTAATGGTCCTTTAGGGGTTTAAACTACATGTCATCAACATAAATGCTGGGATCTGAGCTTACTTCCTCGATGTTGGTTTTTCCTTCAAGCATACTCACCACTGCTAACATTGTAGGCCTTAGTGTTGGTGATGCATTGCAACATAACAAAGCAATTTTAATCATCCTTTCAGCTCTTCCTTGTTGAATTCTAACACCAAACTTAGGTCTATTATCTCTATTATATTACCTTTCAATTGCAAAATAAAGCCCTGCAATAATAGTAAATAGTCATGCTAAAAACACTTGAAGCGTATAATAAAAATCTAACGAAAAGTATAATTAATTATTCTTATGGTGAATACTTACCCAGTCAAGCAGATAGACACCTCAACTTTTATGCTTGTAACTTCCATTGCTTCTTCCACTTACAATTTCTAGAGTAACCAACCCAAAGCTATATACATCTACTTTTTCTGTAAGATAACCTCAGAGTGCATATTCTGGAACCATATGCCCTCTGAAATTTAACTACATCCAGTTAAAAGTATGCAAGTTCTTCTTTTAAGAGAACATATGTATATGAGTTCATTTAAAAGAATGGATGCATTATGCATGCGAATTCCTCTTCTAAAAGAACATATATATGTATGCGAGTTCTTCTTTTGAAAGAATGCATATATATAAGTTCTCTTAAGAGAACATATAACCGTAGATCTGGAAGATATATTAAAAGGGAGAACAATTGTATAAGCCTATTGGAGCTTACATATTTCCAGCAATTTGAGTGCTAATGTGAGTGGTTTTCTCTCGACTCAGCTTAGCTAGCCCAAAATCTAATATCTTGGCATTCAGATTCTTGTCAAGTAGCACGTTCGTAGCTTTGATATCTCTGTGTACAATACTGAGTGTTAATTCCTCATGAAGAAACGCTAGACCTCTTGCTATTCAAATACAGATCTTTTATCTTGTATCCCAATCCAGCTTCACAATGTCTGATTCTGAATTTGTAACAAAACCATGTCTATTAAATAAAAATACAAAAATTATATTGTGTTTACTTGTTATAGTGTAAACCAGTTGTATATATGCATATAAATTCTTTTGGGAGAGCTACTAAATGGCATTATATTTACCAAAGAGTGCACGTGCAAGATTATTGTTTTCCATATACTCATACACTAGGAGTAGTTGATTTCCCTCTGTACAACATCCATACAACTTTACAAGATTGTTATTTACATTTTCTCCAGATTCTTTAACTTTATGCACCACTAATCACACCACACACATATACCATAGCCATACATTACCAAAATATCAAATTTTCAGCCGTTATGCTGCTGAAATTGCATAAACTCATCATCATTCATAGTATTTATTCACAAACACACAAAAGAAACACACTAGAGAAAAACAATAGTAAATTGAAACACACTAAAATCCAAACTTACAACAGTTAAATAGAAACACACTAAAAACTTGCAGAATTCAAACTTTATTTATTTAAAATAATGGCTATCAAACAAATGTTCAAAAATCAAAAACCAAAATATTGCCATTAAATGTCAAATTTCTAGCCAGAGGCTAGTAACTTATTTTTTATTTATTTTAGCTTTCATTTTCCCACATAGTGGGAAATATTTTCAGCTCCACCCCCATTCACACTCTTTTTAGTCTTAACAGGGAGGTAATATTCAACCACTTGATTTAGCATTTTTGCATGGTCCCATGCAAAATAATCCCTTTTAAAGCTCAGTATTTTAATTAGATTTAGCATAAAGAAAATATTAAGGGATTTTTTGTTATCAATAATAATTAGAAAAACCATTATTGCATTGATTGCCTCTCCTAATAACTTTTCTTGGATGACCCCTTCTATTTCTCCTGGTTAAGTTGCCTCCCAAGTGTGGAACATGATGACATCTCCCTCAGCCTTTTGCATCATTGACTCCTTTTTGTTAGAAAGTGAATCCTCTGTAATTTTAGTCCTGAATTTGACTTTAGCATTAGGTTGGACCTCCTATTTCCTTTGCTTTTTTTTCCAGCTAGTTTTTGCCTCTGCAACCCTTTTTCTTGTGTATGAGTCAATAGTTGAGAAAAATTCTTGTGCTCCATCTTACGCCACTACTTGTTTGGTGGGTCAGACTGTGGCACCATAAATTCATTGTTGAATTTTGGTACAAGCTTTTCATCCTTCTTTGGCCTGAACTTATGTTTGTTTCTGAATGAGTTTGGAGCATGTGGCGTTTTATCTTTTGCTAAAAATTTATTATGAGGAACTGGCCTCCAATAATTTTCAAACCTGTTTGGATTTATGTTGGAAGGTTGAACCACCTCTTTTTCCTCTATTTTCTTTTTCAAATCCACATTGATAGAATTGGAGGATGTAAGAGAGAAAAGTGAACTTTCCTCTATCAATTCTATCTCATATTCTGTATTTAGGTTGATTTCCACCCTTGAGGATTGAGGAGATGACCAATGATCTTGATGCATCAGTATATGAGCTTGAGGAACCAGTGTTTGGCCCTGAAAAATTGATTGTTCCTTATGTGAAATTTCTCCTTATGTGCTTTGTCCTAGTCCCTAGGGATTTAGCTCTTGGCCTTAGGTAAAAGGCATTTGAACCTGGGGATTTGGCATGTAGCCCTAGGAAATTGATTCTTTCTCATGAGAAACATTGCCCCCCAGGGCCTTTTTCTTACTTTTGATGTTGAATCTCCACTTTTGGTGCAAAATTTTGTTCTTCCGATTTAGAAGGTTTTTCATTCATTCTGGCAAATGAAATATGTATCCCCTGCATTATTTTCATAGCATTAATGATGTGTTATATAGAGTCTTGCAAAGAACTCTTTATCTGCAATATTAAGTCATGCATCTCTTTCATTCCTTCTATGAGAATATTTTGAGCATTGATAATCTCCAGATTTTGGCCTGAATAGCCAACATGTGCCTCAGTCCAAAAGTGATCCTAAGGCAATAAGTTTCATTCATTTGTTTTCAAAAACCACCTGTTTTTACAGGTGAATCGTTGGTCTAGTAACCAACTTCAAAATTTTCTTTTTCAATTCTGTTCATTTTGTTGAAACATGTCCCATCGAGCGTGCAAAAAATTGTTTCTCCAATTTCTGATTTTTGAGCGTGTGCCAAAAGATTATTTGCGAGCGTGCTAGAGGATTAATTCCTTAAATAAAATCCTGACTTCTTTTCAGAAAATTGTGAATTCCAAACTCCTTTACCACAATTCGTTTATATTTCAAGTAGATGAAATAAAAATTAAGTGATAAATTGAACTCTTGAAACAATGAAAAGAAATTGTATTGATTGAAATTTGGCATAAGCTAAAAGATGATTTGTGCTTTGAAATTAGAAAGAAAATATTGTTGTAAACTAAAATTTTGTGCTAAAAATAAAAGTTGATGATTAATGATGATTGATCTTTGAAGATTGTTGATTGATTGTTGTTTTTTAGATGATTGTAGATTTCCTTGCTTTTATAACCATTCTTACTTGCAGGCCACTTCTCCCATTTATTTCTTCATCTCAAGAGTTTCTACCGTTCCTAGGGAAATAAATTTATGTAACTCTCATGCGCTGAACAATTGTCTCATCTCTAGAACTTTCTTGCTTTGGCATCAAGTTGCTCTGCAAAAATCAGTCTCAAGAATCTTCCTGTCTTACTCATTAAATTGCACTGGGCTGGGCTTTTCTCTTATTTTTAGGGCTTCAAAATTTTAATTAAATCAAAGGGATCATTGGCCTTAATATATTTTAGCCAAAAATTTCAAATATGGCACACACAATAATTTAGTTACAAAAATTTAATTTATATATTTTTAATTACCAAAGTTCTGTTTGTATTTCGTGTATGGTCCATATAAATTTTTTTGGTCCATAAACAATCTAGTATTAACATTTTAGTTTAAAATTTGAAAATAGTATACAAAGAAGTCCATATATCATCCTTAAATTAAAGCAATAAATTATTTAAATATATTAATATTATTCAAATATTTTATTATTAATGTATAATTTATTATATGTAAGAAATTAAATATTATGCATAAAAAATAAAATAATATTTCAATATTTAAACACAATAACATTATACAACTATTTTATTAATTTATAGTTCACTATACAAAAAATTAAAAATGAAAATAAATATTAATATTTGCTTTGTTCTCTAATCAAATAATGTTTTTACATTATCTTAAGAAGAAGGTATTCATCTATCAAAATAAGTTTTATTTTTCCATTAAATTCTCTGTGAATATAAAAATATGGACTTATTTGTATCTTAACTTCAGATTTTGAACTATAATATAAATACTAGATTGTTTATGGAGCAAAATAAATTATAAAGACTACTTGTGAAACCTAAATAAAAATCAGGTAGCTAAAGAGATAAAAATTAAAATTTTGTAACCAAATTGTAATTAAGCATAACGTTTGGTGACCATCTATGAAATTTACCCTAGAAAAATTAGTAGCAACATCTACTATCCAATAAGTTGAAAATAGAAATATAATTATTACTATGATGAAGTGACTGAAATCTATCTCAAGTTCTGAAAGCTATATATCTACATCTATCTATATATGAGACTGTTGTGAAAGGGATGAATTTTCACTAATGTTTTAAATTCATGGACTCAGGATTGACAGGGTAAAGATCTTGAGCAGATGTAGATGTAGAGGAAGATCCAACCCATGTGTCATTTGATGAAAAAGTTACTTTAGAGCTCCTACTTGAACCCTGATGATACATCTGCTGGTAATGATCCTTTAGGGGTGCAGACTGCATGTCATCAATGTAAATGCTAGGATCTGAGATTACTTTCTCGACGCTGGTTTTTCCTTCAAGCATACTCACCACTGCCGACATTGTAGGCCTTGGTGCTGGTGATGCATTGCAACATAATAAAGCAATTTTAATCATCCTTTCAGCCTCTTCCTTATTGAATTTTGACTCCAAACTTGGGTCCACTATCTCCATTATATTACCTTTCTGTTTCAAAATAAAGCCCTGCAATAGTAGTAAATAGTAATGCGAAAAGTAGTTAAAGCGTGTAACAAAGATTTAAAGAAAAGTATAATTAATGATTCTTATGGTGATTACTTACCCAGTCAAGCAGACAGACACCTCCATTTTGTTGCCTATAACTTCCATTGTTTCTTCCACTTACAATTTCTAGAGCAACCACCCCAAAGCTATATACATCTGCTTTTTCCGTAAGATAACCCCAGAGTGCATATTCTGGAGCCATATACCCTCTGAAATTTAATGACATCCAGTTAAGAGTATGCAAGTTCTTCTTCTAAAGGAACATACATTGTGAGTTCTTTTAAAAGCATGGAAGCATCATGCATGTGAGTTGCTCTTCTAAAAGAACATATGTACTCGAGTTCTTCTTTTGAAAGAATGTATATATATATATGAGTTCTTCTAAGAGAACATATAAACTGTTGATTAGTAAGATATATTAAAAGGGAGAATAATTGTATAAGCCTATTGGAGCTTACATAGTTCCAGCAATTCGAGTACTAATGTGAGTATTTTCCTCTTCATTCAGCTTAGCTAGCCCAAAATCTGATATCTTGGCATTCAGATCCTTGTCAAGTAACACATTTGTAGCTTTGATATCTCTGTGTACAATCCTGATTGTTGATTCCTCATGAAGAAATGATAGACCTCTTGCTATTCCAATACAAATCTTCTGTCTTCTATCCCAATCCAGCTTCACAATGCCTGATTCTGAATCTGTAACAAAACCACGTCTATTAAATAAAATAAAAAATTATATTATGTTTACTAGTTATAGTGTAAACTAGTCGTATATATGCATATACATTCTTTTAAGAGAGCTATTAAATGGCATTATATTTACCGAAGAGTGCGCGTGCAAGATTGTTGTTTTCCATGTACTCATATACCAGGTTTAACTGATTTCCCTCTATACAACATCCATACAACTTTACAAGATTAGGGTGTTGTAAACCTGATATCATCCCTATTTCATTCACAAATTCACGATTTCCTTGTCTGGACTTGGAAGATAGTTGCTTCACTGCTATGATTGTGCCATCTGATAGTTCACCCTACAATGAGTTATTGTATGCATTTAGCATTTGATGGAGCATTAATGTTAATGTTGGACAGGTTGCCCCTATTCTTTAAACTGTTTTTTGAAAAAAAAAATATTTTCTGCATATCAAGAGATATGTATACCTTGTAAACAGACCCAAAACCACCTTCTCCAATCTTGTTAGAAGAATCAAAATTGTTAGTGGCAGCTCTTAATTGTCTCAAAGTGAAGGAACCAGTTTGTAGATCCAGCCCCTTAAGATCTGCCAGATAATTAACATATGGAATGAAGTCATGTATTAAGGAAACATTACTCAAGTGATATGCATCAGACATACATATATAAATTATGACCACTTTGCCTAGTGTGTGTTGATCAATCACACAAATGAAAGATTTGGCTCTACCTTTATTGCTTTTGTATTGGCCTTGCCAATAGAATTTCCAAAAAAGGGTGCCAACTGCTATAAGAACAAGCAATAATGCCAGAGTACCAACTCCGATAATGATAGGTGTTTTACTTGCTTCTTCAGGCTCTAAAGTTTAGTAAAGTCACAAACAGCAAGAAAAGAAAAGGCAGTGAACAAAATCATAAAACTAAAGGTAAATAGAAGTCCAACGGCTAGTTAATATTGCTAAACTCTACAAACCTTCACAATGAGCTTTAAGACCTGAAACAAAATAGACCAAGCCACAATTATTGGGTTCATATTTAAAGCAACCATTTAAAATTGTAGGCATAAACAAACTAAACAAGACCCACAAAACTACAAAGCGTTGCGTTACATACTGGAGCATACAGAGATGGCAGAAATAAGAGGACCATAATTTCCTCTATTTGGGATGACAGTAGTCCCTTTTCCAGCCCAATACAAACGAATCTCTAGAGTATTGTCCACCACACTTGCATTACACACTTTTATGATCTCTTTATTAGACCCATTGGCTTCCTTAACGATATTAAAATCCTTCCACATAAGCTTTTCCTGAAACAAAACTTCTTGAGCTAAGAAGTTTCTTGAAAAACTAAAAAGAGAAGCAACGATTAGTCGTACCTGAACATAAATGTCAAATATACGCCTTGCAACTTTGTTATATGCCTTATTATCTGTAAACTGTATCTCAGCAAAGTGGAGTCTAATAGTGTAATTTCCATTTTCTAGACAATATCCATAGTAAGTGAGATAGACAAGTGCATTGCGGGCTGTTAAATATAACTCTGAGAGATTTGAATATGATGACAACGTGGAATTCATTTTGGTGTAATCAGTGGGATTAACTCCTGTGCTGCTAAGTCCCCAATTTGTTCCTTTAATATAATTCTTTGATGCCTCATCTTCAACACCTTGGTCACCTTCATACAAGAGTTTCCCATAGCCATTCTTAATGGTTTTATTTGGTCCCCCGCAATTTATATGGAAAGAATTATAATCTACAATATGAATTTGTCATCAGTAGTGCTGCAAATATTTTGTAGAACTAGGAACTGGAGTATCAATTCAAAGTATGGATACATATATACTTACATTTTTTACACACTGACAAATTGAAGCATGGAAGTAGTCCATTTCTGAATAAAATGAAATTATAATATTAACAAACTATAATAAGATTATGAATTATGATTATTGGAAAAATTGGTTTACAACATTAGCGGTTCCCTAAACTACACGTCGGTCACTAATTAGTTAAGGATAACCTCGTTCATTACTGAACAGTGATGTACTAGCATTCTGTCACTAAATTTTACAATAAAAATAAAATTCTTGGAAGAAATATTTAGTGACGAATGTGCAATTCATCACTAATTGGTGACAGACTATATATCCGTCACCAAATTTATTCTGAAAGAATTTTGATTTTTTAAAAATTGTGATGGATCTATCATTATCTAGCGATGGATATTAGTGTGACAGATGACTAGTCCATCACTATGTTTAAAAAATTCTCTTAGGATACTTAGTGAAGGGCTGACCATTCATCAGTATTTAGCGATAGATGCGAGCATCCATTGCTAATGAGTGATGAATGGTCAGTTCGTCACAAAAGCATCTTTAAGAAATTATTTATTTAATAAAGTTACTAATTTTGTCACTAAACCGTCTCAAATCCACTACACAAAGTTTCACGCCACTTTTGCTCTCAAATTTAGCAATGGATTTTATGTTTGTCACAAAAAATGTGACAAATCATCATAAAATCAGCCATAATTTTTTTTCAAATAGTATTCAAGTGATTTTGCTTATGAATTCACTTCTATGACTAATTTTAACTTTAGTCACTAGCTGTCACTAATCTGTCATAATTTAGTTATGGAAATTTTCAGTGTTTTTATAGTGAGGGAACAAATTGATAACATGTATCAAATTCAAGTGGTTGCAAATGTATTAAGCCTAAAAAATTCCAATAAGTTATACATTCAAGTTAATAGTTGAAAACATTTCTAGCAATTACATAGATCAAAACTTGACTGGATACCATAAAAAGTAGAAGATAAGAGTCTTACAAGTTTCTCTTGATAGAAGAGCTTCGATATGTATTTACATTTCTGATTCAAAATTAAAATATATAAGTTGAGATAGTTAACAGCCAAGAAATTGCCAATTTTTTAAAATTCTTGAGATCATGCTTACATTTTTTCTTGACAATTTGACGACCATAAAAAGTCATTGTAAGAAAGATCACTGCAAACAATCAATAAGATATAGTTATTATATAAGACATTCATGTAATGAAGGACTACAAGTTTAGAAACGTACACATTTTGGTTTAGACTGATGTTTTCAGGTACATTCCCAGTAAGCATGTTGTGACTCAAGAAGCTGGTAAGAAGCCACATTATATTTATACCGGTATCCTTGTTTTTATCTCGAATTACTAATTTAGTACACAAAGTCTAAGAAGTTACTTACGTAAATCTTGGCAGGTTGGCATTAGAAGGAATTTCCCCTTCCAACTTGTTAAAACTAACATCACTATAAAAGATTGATTAAAAAAAAGAAAGAATTGTATCAAAAGAAAAACAAAACTCTGCTTTGCATCGGAGTTAAATTATTGAATGATAGCACCCATATGATAAAATTTTAGTTGTTAACTTAAGCTTGTATAGACATAATTTAATTATATACTTACAGCATTATTGTTAGATTTGTCAATTTCCATATATTTGCTGGGATTTTTCCAACTAAATTCATGTTTCTCAAAATCCTGCGATAAATTTCTCTGGATGTAATTAACATATACACACTCGTGAATATTTTTACACATTTGTCAAGTAGTTGACTTACAGGATTGCCAACTTATTGGAAACATTAGTCACATTAGGAAACTGAAACTCTGGCCCAGGTATATCACTCATCCTCCTATACAATAATAAGGCATCATGAGTAATAATTCATATTAACAAATAATTATAGCAACAAGAAAGTACTTAAGTACTCACAAATCCCCGATATTCTGAAAATGAAAAATTTCAGGAGGTACAGGTCCTTTCAGTCCACTTGCATGCAATTCACTTGATTAATAAAGAAAATAAAAGATAAGTGTTAGAATTTTATACACACGCGCGCGCAGAGACAACTAACATGACAGTGAAATTATAGGTCTATAAATAAAATAAATAAAGATCTCACAGTCTATATAGATTTGTCCAATTCTGAATGAAACTTGGTATGATGCCACTAAGGTTATTATCATTTACACGACTGCAAACCAAAAAGGGAAAATGTTAGAAATTATGTGGTAAAATTAAAAGAACAAGAATCTGAGTTAGCACTTACAAATCCGTCAAGTATTTCAATTGTGCAAGTGTCTCAGGCAACTTGCCTATCAACTGATTACTGGAAAGTATCCTGCAACCACAAAAAATAAATGGGTAAATTGCTATTTGTTTCCTATATTTTGGTCTAATACACTATTTCATCTATGACATTTGAAAAAATACTTATTCATTCCTGATATTTGCAACAGTTACCACTCATTAGTCCTCTGTTAGGGATTAAATAGTACACAAATTTGCAAATATCAGGGATGAATTAATATTTTTTCAAATGTCAGGGATGAAATAGTGTATTAGGTCAAAATATACGAGGCAAATAGTAGTTTACCCAAAACAAATTAACATCGCTACTAGTTAAGTTGTAAATTTGTAGCTAGTATTTATTAGTTAATTTAACTATATATGAATATATTAAAATGACTTACAAGGTATTTAAGTTGACTAGTTTACCAAGCTGTGGAGGAATAGTACCAGAAAACTGATTGGCTTCCAGGCTCCTGTATGTTAATTATTTATTTTTGAATTAAAACAAGCAAAATAATTAAAGTGTTATCCTCTAAACAAATTCAAATAGATCAAGCTAAAGGCAAAACAACTTTAAAAGGGCGTACAAATAGGTGAGATTGGTAAATTTCTCCAAGTATGTAGGTATCTCTCCAGACAACTTACTGGCAGTGATCGATCTGCAACATGTATAAAATGATATTTAATTTTTGGTAAAAGATTACATCATACGTAGAGTTACAGGTGTTGTATCTCCTATTAAAAATAAAAGACAAAACCTATATTCAAACCCCTAACTTTCCATGTTTTTAGCTTTAGGTCTCTCAAGTTTTATTTTGTATAGCTAGACCCTCATACTTCACAAACTGAAATTTTTAAATCCTTTTGTCAATTTTTTAATTCAAATTATTTCTTTTTGATCCCTAAAGTTTTACAATTTTAACATTCACGCCATTGTTTTTACTTTTTTTAGTACTTATATCACTTTTAAAATTTTTCATAAAAAATAAATTTACTTAGTCTAATTTTTAATATTTAAATTGAAAATATAACTATAAGTTTTTATATAAAATAATTCTAATATTTTAATAAAAATATAAATTTATATATACAAATTTTAATAATATTAAATTTTAAAAATAAATAAACAAGTTAATGTTGAGATATAGAAAATATTATAATAATACTACTATTTTTCACAATATTTTAAATTATACAAGTTTTATTTTTAATAAAATTAATTTTTCATAATAAAATATTATGATGAAAAAGAACATTATAATTAAAAGACATTATGATAAAATTATGTTTTATAATTAATTAAAATTATGTTTTATAATTAATTAAATTAAAATTTTGTATTTTTAATACCTTTTGGATTTATTGTTTATACAAAATTTTGAAGAATATAAAAATATTTTTATTATAATGTCTTTTAATTATGGTGTTCTTTTTTATCAAAATATTTCATTCTGATTATTGAAAATAAAACTTAATTTAAAATATTGTGAAAAATAATCATATTATTACAATCTTTTTTTATAAATTAACATTAATTATTTATTTATTTTTAGAATTTCAAATTATTTAAATATGTATATATTAATTTATGTTTTAAAAATAAAATATGAAAATTTTCTTACATAGAA
>CATIWM010203222.1:0-12122 GCA_949671775.1 Mallotus repandus | reverse complement strand
AAAAAATAAGGATAAAATAAAAATAAAAAAAGGGCAAAACTAAAGTAAGAAATAAAAAAATAGGCATTTTAGGTAAATTTCTATTATTTTTAAACATTGAAAATGATTTCCTATTCTAAATATGGGAAGTTATTTTTCCTTATTTTTAAGTTATTTTTCATTGACTAACAATTTATTTTTCTTTAACTTATTTTCTTTGGTAATCCAAACACCGAAAAATAAGGAAAAATATTTTCCGCAAACAAATGGAGTCTAAATAGCAATAAAACACTATCAAATAGCAATATATTTTTTTTAAAATATCATAAAATGATAATGTTTTTTTTTTGCTTTTTATGAACAAAAATCACAAAAATATTCACATGCATGTACATATCAATCATCAAATAGAATACTAAAAACAAATTGAGCCACATAACCAACAGATCGACCCATATAAAACCCACATATTAACCATTAGAAAACCCACAAATCGACCATCAGAAAACCAAAAACTAAACGATCAGAAGACACAGATCGACCAAAACCCCCTACAAAACTCATATTAATCATTAGAATACACATGCATGTACATTAACACCATAAATGATAAAACCATTACCTTTATGAAAGATCCACTAAAATTAGTGGATTAATAATTTTTAGTAATATTTGAGTCACTGTCATGACTTTTAGTGGAGGCAAAAATAAAATGCCCCAAAAAAAGAGATAACTTATACTAGGAGACTCTTGAAAAAATAAGAAGAAGTAGGTAATGGCGAGAGGTAAAGATCAAAGAAGGAGATTGATTTTAGGGTGAGGAATTGTCTGGGTCTCTGAATAAATGAAGAGGAGACTTAGAAGAAATTAAGAGAAGATGGTTCGAGAGAGGAAAGGTAATGTGGCAGGTAGTTGGTGGGGTAGAATGAAACAACACTTTTATACCTAGGGTTATTTTAATGACGTTGTATGTGTGTAGTTTGATTGGCAATCTAAGCATAACCGAACCAACTTTTGAATTTTTGAAATTCGCTACTCCATTAACCGAACCGGCACACTTATATCTCAAAAATCGAATTGAAGTAAAAAATCAACTTGATTTCGGTCGGAATTTGGGAAGCGGTTGGAAATTGCACACCCCTTACTCTATAAGCAAATAAATAAAAATACACGGAAGGAAGTGACTTTGAATGGTAATGACAACATAGATAGAAATAGAATAAATAAAATTTAATGAATTTTAATATAATTTTAAAAATTGGAAGCTTTCCTCATATATGGAAGAAAGTACTGAAAAAAATAAAAACTACTTAGATTTAGAAGTGATTTTAACTTCAAGGGCATTCTGAGATGTAAAATTTAATTCTTGTCGTCATCAATTTAAAAGAGAAGGACGGTCATCTGTTGTGCGGTCCATTAAAATTTAGGCCGTATGACCTTCCTATTAAAAAAAAATCTAAAGAGAAGAATAATAAATGACAAGCCCTTTTACAAATAGTAAAATTAGTAATTTTTTTAGGATTAATTACTATAACATCCTGGGGATTGATCTATTATAGTATTAGATCCATATTTTTTCAATCATTAATTTAAACATCTTTAAGTTTTTGCTCTGTTAAGTTTTTAATAATTAATTTAAACATCTTTATGTTTTTGCTCTCTTAAACTGTTACATCCCTACCATTTAATTTACCATTAAATGGACCAATTTAAAAAATTAATAACTCTATTTGATACCTAGACTTATAATATAATTTTAAGTTCATTCAATTTCTTTTTAAATTAATATATATATTTTAAATTTATTATGTTTTTATTGAAATAATAATTATAATTTCTAAATAAATTTTATTTTTAACGTAAAAAATAAAATTTAAAACATATTTATTTAGAATTTGCACTATTCTAATTTGATTTTGTAATTGGTACTATATTAGAATTTATCAAATTGACATGAATTCAATTATCAAATCTCATAAAAACAATCTATTTTAGTTGATATGTGTATGTGTGTGCATACACATACGTTTATAAATCTTTCGAGAATTACAATTATCAAATCTGATTAAAAAATCTATTTCAATATGGTAAGCCTCATACAAGCGCAATGCCAATTATAAAAATTGAGTCAATATTATAATGGTAAACCCTAATTGATAGACACCAATTACATAAATCACTAGTACCAATTACAAAATTAAGTACATTCCAGTATGATATCAGTGTAGTACTAATTATATCAGTCGTATTAGTGTGGTAACAATTAATAAAATTGAGTCAATTTCGACATTATAAATTCTAACTAAAATAATATCGATTACATATTCCTATTGGAAAAATGCCAATTTGAAATCAATATGTTTAAATTTATTTTGATGTTAAAAATAAAAATTAATTAATTATTATAATTATTATTGCAATAAAAACACAATAAATTAAAATTTTTATTTTAATTTAATAAAAAATTAGATGAATTTAAAACTATGTTATAAATTTAGGGATCAAATAGAACCTTTAATTTTTTAAATTGACATTTAATGGTTAATTAAATAGTAGAGATGTAATAGTTTAATGGATTAAAACCTCAAGAATATTATTAGTAATTGTTATAAATATAAAGATCTAATAGTATAATAGGTCAAATTTCATAAATATTATAGTGATTAATCTTTTTTAATTAAAAAAGTTATGATATTAATACTCTTTTAAAAATTGAGAAAGAAATTGGTGAAATTCAGATTCTGACTATAAGTGAGCAATATTCAGTTCAAACTAATAAATCAAATTGAATCAATATTTCTCAAAATTTGGCTTGATTTTGATTTTCAATTTTAAAATTTTAGTTACTCTAGTTTGTTGGATTTTCATGCGTAAAAAAAAAAAAAATTGTATATAGTTTACTTTTTGAAAAATACTGATAGTCACGAATATCTATTGATTTTTTTTTTATATACGATACCATTTGACAATTCAAATTTCGATAATATCTATCTAGTTTTTTCATATATTTCATTTTTTACTTTGATTTTCTAGCTTTTTTTTTTCATTCTTTTTATTGCTTACAATTCTTATAGGAAATAACATCTTATCAATCCATAACATATGAATTAAATTAGTTCAATTATTTATTAAAAATTTCTTAAAGTATTGTTATTTAGGATGGGTGATTGTCACTCACCCTAATTATGATGCCCACTCCTAAAGTCATTTTATTTTACCACACGAGTAAAGAGTTACTTATGATATTATTACTTTCTTAATTTTTTTGTAATTATTATTAATCTTATCTTTATTATGTAATAAAATATTCTTTCATATACCACGTTAAATGAATTACTTAAAAAATAAATTTTACAGTACGATTAATTTTTCTGTTGAAATTAAACTATATATCTAAAATATATAGAATTATTTTGTTTATATAAAAATATAATTGTTAAATTTGGGTTAATTTTATCTATCAAACCCATTAAATCATGTGGCATATAAATGATTAATCAAATTTATATCACAATATTTATATTTAAAAAGAAGACAATGGTTATAAAGACTAGTCGAAGATGAAGTATACGAAGACAACTTTATTTTTAAATCTGAAAAAAAGCATTTGGCATCTAAAAAAGTATGGAAAATTAAAAAAATGAGAGAAAAGTAATAAGTAGGAGGGAGAAAAATAGCGAAATATGTTTCTGATAAATATTTAAAGTTTTATTTAATTTATGTGGAAAATAATAAAAATCACAACATATAAGCTTCCATAAAGATAATGAAACCTTTTCATTCTAAAAATAATTAAAAAAAACTTTTTCGACATCAAAATTAAAATGTAATAAATTTTAAATAATAAATTAGAAGTTAAATACTATATATATAGAATTAAAAATTATTAAATTAGTTATAATAATTGATTAATTTTTATGGAGAATTCTAAGCTAATTTTATTTTTAATTTATCACTATTGGATAAAAATGTACTGAATCATCCATTGTTGGTTATTAATAAAGTAAAAATTACTTTGTAAAAATTAAAGTGACAATAAATTATATCTTTATAATATATATTAATTACTGTAATTAAATAAAAATTAATTTAATAATTTTTAATTGTATATGTGTACGGTCAAAACTGGTTTTTGATTGTATTTGTATATGTGTACTGTCGAAATTACAACTAAACTTGCAATTGTGTAGAAGTCTCGAATTTGACGATCTAATTAATAAAAACACATTACGGACTTTTTAGTAATTCAGGAAAAAAGTTTCGGTTTGCTTATGGCGCCACCCTGACAACAGATGCGGCCCAAATGCAACAGCGGGTCGTGATATTGCAGCGAATATTAATGTGGCGTTTCAGAGTCTGGCAGCGACGGAGCTAAATGCCGATGTGAATTTGTTAATATTCTTTTATCTTCTATCGCTCAATCCATTGAAAATCATCAGGTATCATCATCCTTTGATTTTCTTGAACGAATATTTTTTGTGGGTTCATGCAAAAGCCTTCTTTTTTTTACTGTTTTTTTCTTTCTTGTTCTTGTGGCTCTGTTTTTTTCCTTCAATTCTCTCGTTTTTTTTTGCTCTGTTTTGATAGATATATTTTAGTGGTTTTTGTTTGATTATCGATGAACATAATACACTCTTGATTCTTTCAAAAGGAAATGATGTTATAATTCATGAGCTTTATGTCTTTAAACAGTTCCTTTTAATGGTTGTTTGTTGATAAGTTACACCACCAATAGTTTGCTTGAAAAGCTACTGGATTTATTACCCATTTCGCTTATTGGAATACTTGTCAGAAACCCATATGTAAAAGAGGATATAACGGTGTTCCAGTTTTGTCTCTTGGTTTAGTTGTTTCTTGATTCTTGATTCTTGAATCTTGTCTTGTTCTGCTTGTGTAATATAATAATATTAATTGGTTTGGTAGATTAATATATATGTGATAATACCACGTCATTGCTAAAATCTTGCGGCATTCTTTGGCTTTGTTTAATAATTAATCACTTGCATACTTTTCTTTGTTTACCAATATTTTATTCTGGGTAGATTTTACACTCAAACTGCTTGATTTTGCTAAGATATAGATGGGTTCCATTTGTTTGATTCCAATATGGTGACTCTGAACTGACTTTTATTTTTCACAAAATATGGTACCAGACAGTGTTTTGGCAAAGAAAGCTTCTAAAGAAGGGAAGTCAATGACACACGTCATGAATGATAACAACAGTGATCCATTTCCCCAGCTGGAGAGTGTGTATAGAAAAGGTTCTGGTGGTAGCCATGTTAAGCATTTCAGTAAAAAGAATGCCACAAACATCACTGTAGTTTCTTCGCATAATGGAAAGAATTCTGCAAAAGCCTGGAGTCCCCAGAGTTCTACTCCTGGTGCATGGGGATGTCCAAATTTGATGAATAAGCTGGGGATGCAATATAATGGTAATGTGAGGACGACTCAAAATGGTGATTCTAAGAATTTATCTAGCTGTGGAAATGAATTGTCCTCTCAACAGAACAGATGCATTGATCAGGCATGGAATTCAACTGCTCATCAAGTTGTATCCACTCAGATAAATAGTGGGGAACAGAGGAAGGGGAAGGATGAATACCCTCCAAGATACCAATCTGGAGTTGCTAATAATGATAAGACAAGCATTGCTTGCAAAAATGATAATGACGATAATGATGATGATGAAATTCTGTTTGGAAGTAGCGATGATGATGATATGTTTGATGATGATTCATATATAGATATGAGTGAAATGAGCAATCAGACATGCAAAAGGAGGAAGTGGTTCAAGTCATTCTTTGATGATTTGGATAAATTGAATGTTGAGGAACTGAACTCACTGGCAAGAAAGTGGCACTGCCCTGCTTGCAAAGGGGGTCCTGGTGCCATTGACTGGTATCGAGGATTGGAACCCCTAATGTATCATGCCATGACAAGAAAGACAAGAAGGGTAAAGTTCCATCGTGTATTTGCTGAACTTTTGAATGAGGAAACACAGAAGAGGGGAATTTCAGTTGTACCAGTTGATGTAGCCTCTGGTAGATGGAAAGGTCTAAATGAGAAAGTTAAAGATTATGAAATAGTTTGGCCTCCAATGGTAGTCATCATGAACACAAGATACGAGCAGGAGGATAATGGCAAGGTAATGCAATGTTTCCCTTCTTTTGTGCTGAAAATTGACTCCATTTCTTTTTCTAAGCTGCTCATCCCACACAAATGTATTTAGAATGAATATTTATGACATATTTGATAAGATCTCTTGAATCTGATACATCTAGCTGTTTTCTGCTAAATTGGATTCTAGCAGTGGATTGGCATGGGTAACCAAGAGCTTTTAGACCACTTCAAATCATATGCTGCATTGAAGGCCCGGCATTCATATGGTCCACAGGGGCATAGGGGGATGAGTGTGTTGATCTTTGATGATACAACAGCAGGTTATTTAGAGGCTGCTCGCCTGCATAAGCACTTCAAAGAGCAAGGAAGAGACAGGGAAGCCTGGAAAAGTAACCGATTTCCATTCTGTTCTGGTGGGAAGCGTCAACTCTATGGGTACATGGCTTTAAAAGAGGATTTGAATTTTTTCAACCAGCATTCCCAAGGTCCTCTCTCAATTTTTACCCCCCATTTTTGTGTATGCGTGTCTGTCATTATGCAGGTTAGTCAGTTTTACAGTGTGCATGCATTTTCATCATGAGATGGATCAAAATATATGTGCATAGGCCATGAATTACTAGTATCTCTAATATAGAAAGTGACTTGAGAAACATGTTGCTATCACTGAGTTAATTTAGAGCAATGTTTACTTTGATTATGTGAATTATGCAGACACTAAATATTTACTTTGATAAAGCGATGTGATTCGGTTGCTTTCACTTCTCTGCTTCCCTTTTCCGTATTGATCTTGATAATTATTCTTAATCTCTTGCAATATTTTAGGGAGGTCTGGGCTGAAATTTGAAATGAGGTCATACCAAGAGATGGTGGAGAGACAAATAAAGCAAATAAATGATAATAATCAACAGCTTGCCAAGTCTAAAAACAAGGCATCTAAAGAACAAAAGGATTATCAAATTCTAGCTGAAAATGCAAGCAGGCTGAGCGAGAAACTGCATACGACTGCCCAAGAAGACCACAATACAAGACAGCAAACTAAATTTTTGCTTGAAACAAACAGGGAAGAGGTAATATTTTTTACTGCGTTATGTATTTTGTAAATTGCAGTATATTTTTTTGGATGTAAAGAGGTTCATGAAGTTTGTGGTCTTATTGTGGCTTGTATTGTTCGGTATTATTATCTTGAGAACTGTGTTATCAAGGGCTTGTTAGACTGAATCAGGCACATGTACTTTTGCTATGATTGATTGACCTGTTAGATGCACCGAAACCTATGAGATTATCATTGTTATGGTTTCTGGGCTCTAAATATTTTTCAAAAGGGCATTTATGCATGTGAATATATTTTATGCAGATATCAGAAACTTATGTGCTAGGATTTGACAGTTAAAGGCTGTAGACAATCTGAATTTGCCCTGAAAAGAAATAAAAAAATAAAGCAAACATGCAAGCTTGTGATTGGTGCATCACAGTTATTTGCTGAGGGAAATTTTTTATGTTATTGATGACAGCAGGCATTACTTGAGAATTTCTGTTTCCAATGTATTCTAATGAATGACTTATACAACACATGGTGATATTAATCTATTAGTAATAGTCCTTGAATTTCTATGCATAAATTTTGATTCATATATCTGGCTCTTCCAACCATTCCCCATACCATACATAGTTGATTTGAACTGCATAAAGCTACTGTTGTAAGTCAATAATACAGTTATAATCATTTTAATAAACTGAAATTCCTTCAAATTATAATATAAAGGAAACCAAGTTATATTCGATTTTTGATTAGTATGATTATTCAGCCTTTTTTTTTTCATCTTAGTACTTTTGCAATGGTATTAATTCCTTATTTTTGTACTTTCTTCTTAATATATGCTTTTGCAGATGAATTCCCGAGAACAATTTTTCGTGGGTCAAATCAAATTTATCCTTCAAGCTATAGATGGAAAAGAAGATAAATTAGAGGGTTTACAACAGGCAAACTGGGAGAAAATTGAGCAGACAAATGCAGATATCTCTACCATAAAGTATACACACAGGTAATACTTTCTATTCTGTTTCATACAAAAGTTTTAAAAGCTTAATTTGGCTTCGAGCTAAAACCTATAAAGCAGTCAGTCAGAACAGTTGCAACTTGCTACTCCTATTTATTAATAAATGTCTACCGTATCATCATACTGACTAATTGCAAAAAACAACAGCTAGGTGTTCCATTTACGTATTACAATTATGTGTTTATATGTGTTTCTGCACTGTTTTTGAAATCTCTGTGCAAATATGATGGAGGATACTGTTTGTATGATTAGCCTACAGGATAAAGATGTAGATAAATTCGAAACGGAGAAGAAGAAGCTGATCAAAAGTCATGAAGACAAGAAGGCTTCAATTATAAAGAAATGTTGTGAGGAGCTGCTTCATTTGGAGAAAGAATTCGAAAATGAGCTAACTCAATTCATGATAAAATACGACTTAACTTAGATCACCCTGAAGTGGAGAAAGCCAGCAACAGCTAGCCTTCAATTTTCAACTGAGGAGATAACCGAGAAGATACCGAAAACAAGATATTTGTACATGCATATGATGGTAAATAGCACAAAAGGAAGAATTCATTTTGTTACAGGAAAACAAAAGGGGAAAAAAGATGACATTTCTTTTCCTCTGAGCTTCTGTGATGATGATTACATCTTGCATTCTAATAGATTACAGCAAAAGTTTCATCTTTCTTCTCTATTTAATAATACAATCATATTAATACAACTTGCTACAAAAATGAAATTTGGTTAGTTTTGCAATTTTGGTATAGAATTCTCCTTTACATTAGACCTAGATTACTTGAATTTATGAATTCACCTCCCTGACAACTTTTGCTAGCTTCTGTGTTGTTGGTTTTGACGTGTAAATGCACTGACTTCGAACAATTTGGAGGAAAATTTTCCTTTTCTGGTACTACTGACATAACAGAATGAAGTGTTCTTGGCATGGCATGTGGCATGTGAGCATCAACGTTATTAGAAATGCTGAAAGATTGAGTAATTAAATGATAAAATTTTCTTCGAGACATTTAAAGAGATTGAGTTAAAAAAAATAACAGAGATGATAAGTTCGTTACTGAACGAGTAGTTAAGTGGTAATATCTCTCTAAAGGTATTATAAGTTGAAAAGTTTGAATCTAGAAAAAATTTGCTTCCTGTCTTACAATCTATTAAAAGATCATAAGTTATTTAAGGTAAGTTGGAGATGCCTAATAAAAAAATAAAAACTTTTTGACGCTTTTCTACTTTTTCCTCTTTTCAATTAAATTTTATTATTTACGGATATAAATCTATATTAAGTGTTAATGCTTATGATAGGCACCACAATTTTTTTAAATAAATATGATATCCTTTGGCAACTCTTCTCTATTTTTTTATATTCAAATTATTTACATTGAACTTTATTAATTTTCTCTCTTCAAAAAATATTAATTTTCCAATGATTACTTTTTTAGCAACTATTTTCTATTTTTCCCTATTTCTCATATTTAATTAATTTTTTTGATATTAAATTTTGTTATTTACAAGGAATGACAATCTCATATTTTAAACCTTAAAAATTAAATGTATAGATTACCGGAGGATGTGGACAGATTGATTTGTCTTAAAGATTTCAGACATCCTAATCCACTAATAATGGTTAATTTCAAGTCAATAGACTTTTGCCTCGCCTTGTTGTCAAGATCTTGACAGCAATTCTAAGCTTACTTGAAAGTTTTAACAAGCATCTGTCCACATCCCACGTTACAAAATACCATACTTCGTTTTTTGATAAAATTTTCAACCCCATTTTAGACCAATTCTTATGCAATTCCTTGACCAACTAGACCTCTATATAAGAGAAGCAACAATCAGTTTCCTATACAACACAAACAATTTCAAGATTCAAGCTTTAAGTACTCACCACACCACCCATCAGAACAGAAGCAAAAGAAATCCCACCTTTGCTTCAGTATCAGTTTCAGAAAATGGAGTATCAATATATCATGGGAGGAACCGCAGCTATAATTGTTCTGGGATTTCTGTTGTATTATAGATCAACAGGAAATAAGAAAGCAGGAGCATCTATGGAGGTTGGTGTTAATGAAGCAATGCAGTCAGAGAATGTCATGAATACAGATATAATCATTGTTGGGGCAGGTGTTGCTGGCTCTGCTCTCGCTTACACACTTGGCAAGGTGAATCTTTTCCTCTTTCATCTTAATCTCTCTCCACTTGCCTTATCAATGAACATTGGAATTGAGTTGAAAGGAAAAAAGGGTTAATCTTGAACCTGTTTTGTATCCTGATAAACTTGCAGGATGGACGAAGAGTGCGTGTGATTGAAAGAGACTTGAGTTTGCAGGACAGAATTGTTGGAGAACTCCTGCAACCTGGTGGCTACCTGAAACTAATTGAGTTGGGCCTTGAAGGTAAATAACAAAGATGGAAATGCAGCAATTTCTTAAGTTCTCAAGCTAGAAAATCAGTTTTCTAATTCTTTGCATATATGTTATATATCGGTGTCCGCAGATTGTGTAGAAGGAATTGATGCTCAACAGGTATTTGGATATGCACTGTACAAGGATGGTAAAAGCACTAAGCTATCTTATCCCTTGGAAAGCTTTAATTCGGATGTGTCTGGAAGAAGCTTTCACAATGGACGATTCGTTCAAAGAATGCGCAAAAAAGCTGCTACTCTACCCAAGTAATCTTCCTCTCCTGTCACATTCCATCTGCAAAAATTACAGAATAGAAGTCCTGATATTCTTTTTATTGTCTCTACAGTGTAAGATTGGAAGAAGGAACAGTAACATCTCTGCTAGAGGTGAAGGGGACTGTCAAGGGTGTCCAGTACAAAACTAAAAATGGTGAAGAGCTTAGTGCTTATGCTCCACTTACAATAGTATGCGATGGCTGCTTTTCAAATTTGCGACGCTCTCTTTGTGAACCTAAGGTAAATATTACGTTCCAACTTGTCATTGAATTCGTTGCTTAATATGAAAAAGAGTATAGTTAAGCCTTCTGTTTCATCAGCTAGAGCATCACATGTATTCATCACTTCTGAAATTTAAGTCTTTTATTGGGCTTGAGGTAAACTTTGCGAACATTGTAATTTATGCAGGTTGACATCCCCTCTTGCTTCACTGCACTGATCTTGGAGAATTGTGAGCTTCCATACCCAAATCATGGACATGTTGTTCTAGCAGACCCTTCACCAATCTTGTTCTACCGTATTAGTAGCTCCGAAATTCGTTGTTTGGTTGACGTACCAGCTGGCCAAAAGCTACCTTCAATTTCAAACGGTGAAATGGCTAATTATTTGAAGTCTATGGTAGCACCCCAGGTAGTGAAATTTTTCTTAGCAGACTGATCTATGTATGCAGAGTCTTTTTCTTCGATTATCTATGTTGATCTGATTCCTGCACATTTCAGATTCCCCTTGAGCTGTCAGATGCTTTCATATCTGCTATTAACAAAGGGAAGATAAGAACAATGCCTAACAGAAGCATGCCTGCTGCCCCTCTCCCCACTCCAGGCGCGCTTCTCTTGGGAGATGCATTTAATATGAGGCATCCTTTAACAGGTGGAGGAATGACGGTGGCACTCTCTGATATAGTTGTACTGAGGAATCTTCTTAGGCCTTTGCACGATTTGAGTGATGCATCAGCTCTTTGTGAATATCTCAAGTCTTTCTACTCACTTCGCAAGGTAAATCTATAATTGTTTTTAAACCTTCACCAACATTAAGCCATATCAAAGAAAGTAAACTGCCGCTAACAAAAAAAATTGCATTTCTACATTCTCCAGCCAGTGGCATCTACCACAAATACATTGGCAGGAGCCTTATACAAGGTGTTCAGTGCTTCACATGATCCAGCACGGAAGGAAATGCGCCAAGCATGTTTCGACTATTTGAGTCTTGGAGGTGTATTTTCAAATGGTCCTATTGCTCTACTCTCAGGTCTGAACCCCCGTCCATTGAGCTTGATCGCTCACTTTTTTGCT
>CATIWM010203172.1:0-10936 GCA_949671775.1 Mallotus repandus | reverse complement strand
TAAACCCTAACTTATTTCAACAAAAATATTAAAATTACTTACCAAATAAACATCTATGGCCTTTGAAGATGAAGATTATACTCTGAAAATGATTCTAGACCTTCACTTTTACTTGGTAATTCAGCTCTTTTTTTTTTATATGTATAATGAAGAAGAAGAATAAGGAGGAGGAGGAGAAAGAAGATAAGAATACTCTTCCTTCCTTCCCTCCTTTAAATACACGTTTAAAACTCTTCTTCCTATTTTTTTTTTTAATAATAATAATAATAATAATTATAGTCATGACAACAACAAAACCAATTTAAGCCCTTTTATTTTTGTCATTAACGAACTTAAGCCCTTAACTTTCTAATTCTTATTATGGACTTAATATCACACGTATTACATCTATTTCTCATGACTATATGATATGCATGTTATGCAATTAAATGAAAATGTATTATGTGGGCGTTACATCATAGGTCTTGATGACTACCTCAGATGGCTTTAGATCGGACACTGCCAGTCCCAACTTAGGTAGGATTTTCAAAAGGCACACATCGATAGCGGATCCATTATCCACCATCACATAACAAGTTAGTTTTCCCTTTACCTTAGCCTTTATGAACAAGGCTTTGTTGTGGTCTCTGCCTTCGAAGGGTAGGTCATTATCTATAAAATCAATTGCCCCCTGAGGGCTTTCTATCAGTGAATCCACCATTTAACTGGGACTATGAGTTGCAGGGATCTTCCTATGATCAAGGGCCATAACCAGCGCTTCCTGATGGGTTTTAGAGTACATCAGCAGCTCCCAAACATTGGCGAAAGTCTTCTCATCTCTCTTGGCTTCAATGACTTTCTTATTTGGTTTCACTTCATTAACTTTCTCCTTTTCCTTCACTTCTTCTTTTGAGTCTGTTCCCTCTTCTTCTGACCCAATAGATCGTTCTTCTTCTTCCTTCTTTTCATCTTTTCTAGCTGACTGCGCTTTCTTTCCCTTATCATTCCTCCACAGATCAATTCTTCCCTCTTCCTCATCATCGAAACTCCAAATGTCCAGAACATTCACATTTAGTTTCGTAGGCTGCTGGTTCAAGTTCAAATCTTTGGTTTAAGGTTTTAAAGATGTGGGTGTGGTATCAACAAAGGAATTAAGGACTTGTTACTCTATCAAGCCAGTGTTAATCATTAGAATGCATGGATTTGGTGGTGGTACATTGCGATAATTAGGTAAAAGGTTATTTCGGGTATTAATTTTTCTAGTTTTAAGGTCGGTTATCTTGCCTGAATCAATTAAATCCTAAACTCCATGATTCAAGCAAATGCAACCATTAGTGTCATGTCTGATAGTTTGATGATATTTGCAATATAGCTTTGGGCCGACATTTGGGAAAAGTGGTCTTTGAGGTAAAGGTCTCAAAAGGTTGTTCTTAATTAACTTCTCTAGGATTTTAGAAAGAGGTCTTCCCAGATTAGAAAACCTCTGGGGTTGCCCAACGACATTGATCTGTACATCATTACTCAATTCAATCCACTACTAGATCCAGTCCTTTCTCTACCTGTAAATTTTTGTTGAAAAATTTCTTGTCTTGTGCCAGGTCAAATTCCTGTTGCACCCCAAATCTGTACGGTTCTTCAAAGTTCTGAATCCCCAAGTCTTTCAGCTTTTTAGAGAGTGGAAGCATGCATCCCTTTATTGCTATTACTAGTTGATCGGTATTAATAGGCTGATGCTTCATCTATGCCAATTTAGCTCTCCACCTGATCAAATAATCAGCGAAGGACTCATTGAATTTTTACTTAATGTTCTACAGGTCTCTCAAAGATGCTTCAATTTGAATGTTGAGACTACACTACTTCACAAATGCAACACCTATCCCAATTAGCTTGGATATGAGATTCCAAAGCATAATACCATCTGATCGATGCTCCTTCTAAGAATAGGGGAAATTGTTTGACAATCTATGCTTTGTTTAAGCCAGTTGTCCTTATGTGGGTCACGTATTGTTTGAGATGTAGGTGGGGATCCTCAATACCAGTGAATTTCTTCATGTCGGGGAACTTAAATTTTTGGGGTAGAGGGTTATCATCCTCATCCAGACTTAAATCGGTGTAGTTCATCGGAGCATCTATCCTTTTTTCTTTCATCATTAGCTGCAATTGAGCCATGGTCTTGGTCAAGTTCTTGGCCCATTCAGACTTCTCCATATTTTCTAAGTCATCCACATTTTGTTAGGTCACGGGTTCTGCTAAAAGAGTCTCTTGGTCATCCTCTATTTCCCGTCTTCCAGAATTCTCAGCGTCCATATCTAATGGCGATGGGTGCTGTTCTGGTTAGTTCTGCCTAGCTGGACCCATCATTTCCCGCATGATTGTTCGAGTTCAACCATTTCCATTTTTAACTATTCCTTAAAAGCTTCAGCATTAAATTCTGCCATTGCTGTTTCTTCAAAAATTCTAATCAGTCTATCTGTGTCAAATCGTACCCAAGCAAAGGACCAATGCAGATCTATATCTGCAACCACCATTAATCAGAAACATACATGACGTGTATGCATGATATGTAAGGCCTCGGTAATGCTAAAATAAAAAGCTAAATAAATATTCTATTTACACATAACATATAACAAAGCTCTTCAAATGGCAACTCCACCCCTATTTCTTTCGCACGTGCGTTCAATGGCAAGTTTCTTATCCTAGGATTGTTGGCCTGGTTTTGATCATCAACAGGGGATAATAAAACTGACGTATGCAATAAAACTCTCAAGACGATACAAACAAGTAGCAATTCTTTTGAATAAAACCAAAGCCCACATTAATGGGCCATAATGGGCCTTAAAAACCCAACTTGTCATAGTCCATTAGCAATGGGCTTGGGCTTTATCGTAAGGATTACTAAATGGCATAAAACACATGCAATTTGGAAAAAATCCTAAGGAAAGTTGCTAAGTCATTACATGAGTTGGTGTTAAAGGTAATAAGCTTCGGCTCCACAGCTATATACATTTGTTACGTCTCCCCACTCAAGGGTTCATACGACGTGGATAACTACATGCTAGGAGTGACAATAATCAAATACTCCACCACCAAGTTTAAGTGAAACGTAGCCAGTGCAACAATGATTATTGTCGGTTTATTTGGGACTGTTGTGCTCATTATGTGAACAAGTGTAGTGAATGCAAAAAATGTAAAGGAAATAAGAAAATAATCAAAGATGATAAAGTACAAAACACTGGAATCAGTTTCTCTATTCCCCAATAGAGTCGCCACTGTAGGCAGTGGGATCTAGCACGCGCCCAAGTGTTTGGCGACCATGGCACTGTGTGAGCTCGAGGCCCACTAGAAAATATATAATGGGCTTGGGGCCCAAAACGAAGATGGAGTCGCCACCCAGATGAAAGTCGGGACACACTGTACAGTAACTAGATTCCACGGAGGTTCCCAGAAACCGTCATCAAAGATCAGGTTCAAAAATTGGGTATAGGCTTTTGAATGCCCACCTAACCTTGCGGCTGGCCTCTGTGTGTGTTTTGTGTTTTTATTACCTTTGATTATTAAGTTATTTCCTTATTATCATTGAATTGCAGTCATTTTCAGTGTTATATTTAAGTCAGATTTGCACATTAGTCCTTTTCATGCTTATTAACCCAACACTTATTACAAGTAATGAATACAAATTTACAATCATACATTCAAATTAAGAGGGGAAAGGATTGAGGATTACAATTCTTTGATTATAAGAATAAAATAAATGGAAAATAAACCAAAAACAAACCAAAACTAAACACTCTCAAGAACTAATTAAGGAATCAAACATTCATTACTTGAAAATCACGTTAAAATCCTGCAATAAACAAGAGTTAGTTCTTTCTCACACAATAACAATTATTGACTATAAAAGAAATCAAGTTAAATTTATACAAGATTGACATAAATATTTGTTTAAACACAAATCGATATTTAATTAAACATAATAATATAATGATTATATACAAGGTTGAAACATGCATGAAGGATAAAAAATTGCACAAAGTAAACAGAGAAAATCAAAGCTATCATGAACTAACTCTGGGGAAGCGGTGACACCTCTTTGAAGAGGTTTCACCTCCATGCAAAGAGGCGATCTTATGTCGCCTCAACCCGAAGGGGTACCTCCTCAAGAGTTGTCGCCTCTTTAACAAACACACTGCAGGCTACAATTTTCTTAAGTCCTAAGAAAATCCAACCACATGAAAATAAATGTAAACTAGCAAGCAATACTCAATATTTCACATGTTCATGCTATAATCATAACATCAAGTTGACAATAAACACAAAAACAAACTAAAGACTAAGAAATTAAAGCTTTTATTAAAATTAACAACTTAAAGCTTGAAAATGAGGGTTCTCACTGATTTGAACACGTTTAGTGCTCCTAACTGAGCCTTCAGAGCTTGATTTGTTGTTTTAGATGCTTTAAATGCAAGAGAGCCTTCTTCTCCCCTAAGGAAATTAACTCTTTCAACTAGGAACTCCCATTTTTTTCTTCTCTTCTTTCCCTTTTCTCTTGTTTTTTCTCTCAAGAACGTTTTTTCCTTTTTCTTTTCTTCTCTTTCTTTTTAAAATGGCCAACCTCTTATTTCTCAGCACCGCACCCAACTCCCTTCTTAAGCCTCCTTAACCTTTCCTTTTTCATTTCCCAAAAAATCTAAGCTAAAAATGTCCACCTTGCATTTTCATCATTGCTTCTTATCTTTCCAACCTTATTCTTGCCTTCAAAGTCTCCATTCCACGCACAAATCTTCAGATATGTGATATGGTGGGTCCTCCCTTGTTTAATGCATTAGAGGTCGGCTATAAAAAGGCATCGATGAGGGTGAAGAGGAGATGGCTTGGTTTGGACCTTTGGGTCAAATGGACTTTTGAACTTAAATTGGAAGTTTTGGGTTCCGATTTGATGTTTTGAGCTAAACTAAAAATTTTGGGCTCTAAAATTCATTTCTAAAGAAAGTTTCGAACCTTCTTATATTCATATTCATACTATCTCATCATTAAACTTTTGTCGTGGGCCAACCAAATCAAAAGTGTCCATAATTAACACTAGAAAAAAAATTTTCTAACGACTTTAGACATTAGTCTTGGACCTATTGATCTGTTAGACATTGTACCATTTTCTTTTAATGAAGATAGTGCTTATTAGACGATTAGTGTTGGAGAGGGTGGAAATTGAATCCCACATCTCAAGGCTACATATAAATTTTAAAACTTTTAACCTTTTACCACTACACAAAATAGCATGAAACCACATTTAACCATATATATCTATGATTATTATTTGAGGATATTAAAGTGTACAATCAGTATTGTAAAATGAAGTGTTACTACTGAGGCTAAGTAATGTCTGAGCAACAAAAGGAATCCATTAATGGTGGCGTTTAATTACATTATCCAATTAAATATCAAGAATTTATTTCTACTGCATAAATATATGCACAAAATAAAAAAATAAAAAAACCACTAAACATACACCTTATTATGTTATTATTTATTTAATTAGTGGATATTGTTCCAAACCAACCCTACTAGTTAAATTCACAGTTTCACTCTCTAATTTTTCATATTATAGTGACGAATTATAATTTTTTTAAATGTCTCTCTTCTTTTATAAATTATAAAATTTATTTTAATAATTTGTATATTTAGAATAGAACTAAGAATCTTATTGGATGGTTGGATGGAGAGAGAATTTCTGTACATAAATCGTCAGTTATTATTTTTTTTTTCTTCAATAAAACAACCTATTTGAGAGGGGGAAGATCGCGGGCATTTTGTTTAATAATTTGTTAGCTTCTACACCTTCTACATATACATATATATATATATATATATATGATAAATGAATTCTGTACATACCTTTATGATAAATAACAACGAAGGAGATAAAAAATTTTACACTTGTTCATTGCAATTGACATTGAAACTTGAAGTTAAAATAATCTTGTAATTTTCCAGATACAAATTAGGTATGTATATATATTGCAAGTCAAGTTCATCCCCGGCTGATGACCTATATATGCCAAGGGGATATTTCAGTCCAAAATAATATTTAACTAATGTTTTGCCTTTTAATTATAAATTTTAAAAATAGTCAGTTTATTTCTTTACAAAGTGAATTTTATTTGTAAATAATAATTATTAAATATATTAAATAAATCTCATATCATGATGGTAGGATAAAAATAAATGAATCAATAGAAAGACAATACTAATAGAAAATTTCTTTAACATTGATATTATTAATTCAATGCGTTAGTTTTAAACAAAAAAAAAATCTTGATTAATATTTTGTAATATCATAAATATTGTATTATTATTATTATTATTATTAAAGTATATATTTAATAGTTTGTTTACTGTCACCAGTTTTAAAAAAAATATTATTCAAATGTAAAATATGTGGTTATTTATTAATGTGTATATATAAATTTTTTTTCTTAAAAAGGAACTGACTCTATAGGTATAATCTGGGTCAACCGGGGAAGCTAACCCACCCCTCGCAGTGCATAACTTCTTTGCTGGACCCGGACGGAAGAAACAGGATTGAAATTCAAAGAGTGAACCTACGTCCTGAATAATATTTTTTTCCCTTTTAGCAAAACAAGAAAAAAAACGTAAGAAAAATACGGTACGGGACGGGACGGGACGTTTTAAAAAGTCACCTCACCTAAGGTAGAAAGCAAAGCAAGTGCAGTAAAGAAATATATGATATGAATTTTGCTGCATGCAGACATAAATAAACAAAGCAGTAACAAAGAAGAAAAGGGATTGAAATTCAAAGTCTGAGCCTACCTCCTCATTAATAATAATTCTTTTTCCTTTCAGCGAAAAAAAAAAGGTGAAGGACGGGACGTTTTATATTTATCAGCCAAGGTAGAAAGGAAAACAAGCGCCACAAAGATATATGAAATATGAATTGAATTAATATGAAAATGAAATGTGCCTCCGGTCAAATGCTTAAGAATTTTCCTTTTCCTAATTCTTAAAAAAAAAAATTTACACTAAATAATACGGGAACGTTTAGTACGCGTCCAATTCATTCGCCGCTGCTTTCAAAAGGTTAAGAACAGTAGCTGCTGAGAGTTTCAACACCAAAGTATATATATACACAAAGCTCCTCAACACCAATGCCTAAACATAGAAGAAGGCAACTCAGCGAAAAGAAAAAGAAAAAAAAAGCAAATGTCTCGCTCGCAATCACCAGATCAAGTGTCTAACTTGCAATCACCAGATCATAGCTCCCAAAGGTTAGTACTTAGTAGTAGTTACTCCTCTTAATGCACTTGAAGATTCGATCTTTTTTTGTTCATTATCTGTGCCTTGTTCTTCAAATTTTTTTTTTTTCATGTTCAATTCTCATCAAGATAGTTCTTTTTCATGCTCTTTCATCTTCTCTGTTGTCTCCAATTCAGATTTCACTTAACCTATATATATATATAGCATTATGATGATTTTAGCATCCAACACGGTTACGTACTTTCTTTTACAGTGCCATGAAACTCCTACACCAGTATTATTAGTATTTGGGTTTTTAAAATAATTGTTGTTTCTTTCTTGTTTTGAGAAGACTTGTGACTCCCGACGGTGCACATCATGGAGTATTGTTTTTTTTAATTCCAACGTTGGTTGTCTTGCTTCAAATCAAGTACCAACCAGCGAAGGAGTCCCCTTTCGTCACACACAACCCTCTCATGTCGGCGTTTATTGTTGTCGTAATCCTATATACAGCATTGCTACTACTGCAAATTAGATTACAAGCTCATCGCGCTGTGTGCCTTGCAAGCATTAACAATGTAACTTTTCTAGTTGGAGCTCTTGCCGGGATTTTGCTTCTATTGGTGCTTGAACCATTTGTTGGGTGGACTTCTTTACCATTATGGTTCTCTTGTTTCATAATTGCACTTCATCGCTTGTATCAGGAACTATTGGAAGCGTTGTGTGAAGGATGCTTTGGTGTGCTAATGATCGTAGTGGCTTTAAGGGAAGAAAGATCGACGCCGGTTGCCTCAGTATAGAAGTTAATTATTATTATTTAAATGTTTATTAGAAATGTTTTAAAGAATTAAATTTTTGTTTGGTTTGGTTTTGTTTGGAACATATGATGTGATGTGATGTAATATCTTCATTAATGAATATAGTTTCAATTGAATTGATAAAAGTTGATGAAGGTTGCATTAGTAACAGGGTACTCATCCATTTCAATGTAGTTTTTGTTGATAGCATAGCAGCCATTATAGCTTATCGCACTCAGGTTCCACCCAAGTTGTCACAGATGATGCTAAATTAAGCCTCGGATTTCCATCTAACATTAGCTCATCGTTTATTATTTGATGTGCTGCTTCATTTGGGATCAAATGCCCAATAATTCAATATGTTTTCTTATAATTGTACCACCATCACCACCGGGAAAGTGAAGGTTGAGTGAATGGAGACATCGGATTCAGAAGCTGTTTTAGAGAGAACCATGAATTCTATTTTGAACTTGCCGCTTGAAGGAGTAGATTTCACCGTGAGAAATGGTAAAAAAAAAAAAAAGGCAGGTCTGGTTTTGACATGAATTAATTAAAGTGTATAATATATATTAATTTTGTCAAATGAAGGAACTGTTAAATTTAAGGCTAAGTGATGATTGAGTAAACAAAATATCTACTAATGGTAATGGGGCGTTTATAGATTTCGTTAATTACATTATCCAATGAATATCAAGAAATTAATTACCTCTAAGCATTAAAAAATTAATTTTCTGAACTTACCCTTTATGATAAAAATAATAATTTAGGAGATAAAATATTTATAGTTGTCTAGATATATTCTACGGTTACTTTATTTTTATAAAGTAAATTTTACTTTATTTATAATCACCGTTAGATGATAAAAAACATTCATATTCTAGGGTGAAAAACATAAAGTGAAAATAAAGTATTTAGAAAATAAAATAACAGTATAATCTCTCTAAATTGCCTATTGCAATTGACAGTATTGAAATTTTAAATTAAAAAATTGTAAAATGTTTTTAATTATAGAAATTTATTTTTAAATAGGAGAAGAGAGATAAGAATAAATCCTAAATTTATTATATTAAAATAATTATTTTTAAGAAAGTAGAAACAATATTGAAATTCAAAGAGAGGACTTGAACAATTTTTTTTTTTTTTGAAAAAAAAAAGTAAGAAGGAGACGGTACGGGACGTTTTTTATAATGATCAGAGGTAGAAAGCAAGTGCAAGAAAGAAATATATGACAATGACATGAAATCAAATATGAAACTATAGGTACATGCTTCCACTCAAATGCTTAAGAATTTTCTCCTTTCCTTTACTCATCTTACACTACAACAAATATGGGAACCTTTAGTACGCGTCCAATTAATTAACTAATGTTTTTAAAGATTAAGAGCAGAAGCATTTCAGAGCCTCAACCATCTAAAGTGTGTGTATATGTATATATACACAGTAATAATTATAATAAGAATAATATTTAGTATCGTGAGCAGCAACAGAAACGTCACTACTTGTAATATTTATTTTTTTGTCCCTCTACTATTTATAATTACATTATTAAACAAAAATAAAAAAATGATTTACATACTAAATAGATTCATTTGTATGCACTTTAGATTTTAGATTAAAAAAATTTTTAAAAATTAAAATTAAAAAAATATATTTATTAATACAAAATTATTCCAAATGAGCTTTTGTCCTATGCGACTTGTGGTATCATGAGTCGTGATACATATCATTGTCTTGTAATAATTAGACATTCAATTCTGAGAGTTATTATTGTTGTTTGTGCCATAATTTAAGTTTTTGGCTAGAATATATTAAAGGAAATTTCATCTCATAACCCTTTTGACCAATTTAATTTCGTTGGCGACCGATCTCATATGTATTTTTTTTTTAATTTTGTCTTTTCACTTTTCATTTTTAGTCTTTTTTCTTTCTTCTTTTCAATTTTAGTCTGCTAGCACTCTTAGCTGCAGTCCAACTAGCCAATTCGATGCACCTGGAACAAGTCTTGTTTGAGTCAGATTGTCTTCCTTTGATTCAACGTCTGCAAGCTGACAGACTTGATTTTACTATAATGAATTTAATCATAGCCGATATCCTAGCTCAAGAGGTATTTAGAACTTTACAGGAATAATTACCAGCAACAACAACAAAAATTAAACTAAGAAAAATTAAAACCAGGTGACGGCATTTAAATCAATAAGGTGATAACAAAAGAAGTTGATCCCTAAATCAACAATTGTAATTTTTTGTTGTTTTTTGTTGATTTCAATTGTTGCTTTCAATTGTTTTTGTTGTTTGTCTTTATTTATATTTATTGATTTTTATTAAAAATAAAAAATAAGAAAAATTATGAGATATATAAAAAAAATTATTATTTTTATCATTAATACTAATAAAAGTAAAAATTTTATTTATGTCCTTAATTTTTTCATTAATAATGAAAAAATAATTTAAAAAATAAAATTTTATTTATGTCCTTAATTTTGTCATTAATAATGAAAAAATAATTTAAAAAATAATAAAAATCAACAAAAATAAATAAAAATAAACAACAATCAACAACATAAAATTTTATTGATTTTTCTTGTTTTGTTGTTTCAGTTGTTGTTTTTAGTTTTTTTATTTTATTTTGGTTTGTAGATTTTTTTATTTTTTTTAGTTTTTTTTTTTTTATGTTACAAATATATCATAAGGATTGTAAATTTGTTACATATTGATGATCAATAAGTATCAAATATTTTTTTTTTTTAAAAAAAGAAGTTGTTAGACATTTTAATAAACAAATTAAAATAAAAAAATAAAATCCTTATTCTTTAAGAATATAAAAGGAGAAAATTTTATTTATTTATTGTTGTTACAACTGGTGAAGATATTTATTGTTTGGTTTAACAACAATTAAAGATGTTCAGTTT
>CATIWM010203158.1:0-19442 GCA_949671775.1 Mallotus repandus | reverse complement strand
AAACAACAAATTATTTTATATATTATATATTAATATATATTAATTTATATAAATAAAAAATAACAAACAAATAACAAAAATCAATAAACAAAAATGAAAAAATATTTTATATATTAATTAAATAATATATTAGTCATATTTTAATTAAATTGTAACAATATATTAAGTATAAATTATTTATAAATTACATATTAATTAAATTATATATTGAAACAACAATTGAAAAATACAATAAACGAAAACAACAAAATATTTTATATTAATTAAATTATAGTTATATATTAGTTATAAATTATATATTAACTATGTTGAGAATGGAAAAGGGTGCCTATTTATATACAGTGATATTTGAAAGTGAAAAAAGAACAAAAAAATTAGAACATAAGTGAAAAAATGAAAAAGAAAAAAATGAAGAAGTTGGAAGACCAAATGGCACCAAAAATGAACAAAAAAAATACTAGAATTTAAAACTGAAAACACGGAAGGCCAAAATTGAAAAAAACAATTGAGACAAAATAAAACTGAAAAAGCGAAGGTCAAATGGCCCATTGTATGATATTTTCTCTAAAAATTATAGTCCAATTTTATTTAAGAATGTAAAAATTATCATTAAAAAATTATTGGTCAAAATTATTTTAAATATATATTTTATTTTTAAAACTAACTTGTAGAGTGTAAAAGTTTTTATTTTTAGAAAATTATTTTAATATGAAAAAAAAATAAAGAATATATGCTTTAAAATTCTCTTAGTCAAGATAATTTTAAATTTTTTTAATAATTATAGATTGCCTGTTTAATTCAATTTATTTATTTATTTTATATTTATGCCTATTGGTTTTTTTTATCTCAAAATAGAATTCATTAATCGATAACATCTGATTTAAGTACATCAAGAAGAAAGATAGGAGCCTATCACCCTAAACACAACTCTGAGCAGCAAAACGCGCTGCTTTGGCTAAAAGATGCGCAGCTTGATTAGTTGTGCATTTAATAACAAAAGAAACATTTTGAAACGACAAAACTAAATTCCTACAGTCCTTTGTCATTAAACCCACCTCCGAGGCATCATGAGAGTTCATGTTCACGTCCTTCACCACATTGAGGGCATCCGATTCCACTGTTACACTGTCCAAGCCGATATCATGAGGACAGCTAAGCGTTTCCCTGATGCCAAGAGATTCTGCTATCTTTGGATTCAGAGTACCTGGTAGGACTTTCAACTTAGCAGAGACAAAGCTACCATCCTAGTCCTGCAGTAAAGAAGCAAGGCCTATAGAGTTGGGTATTACTACTGCATCAACATTGCACTTCAAATAACCTTGTTTAGGTTTCTGCCATCTACTGATAACTAGTTGTCCCAAATTAGTAGTATACATTGAGGATTGCACTTGGGCTGCTTTCCATTGTGCATAGAAACCTATGGCCATTGAAATTATTCTTGCTCCCGGAATAAGAATATTGTGCCGCAATAGATCATTCATGCTCCTCCATAAGCCCCATATAAGCATGCAAATCATATACACCTATTCTCCTATAAATTTAACAATGAACGAGTTAAACCAGGTTTTAAAATCTTCTGAGCTTGGAATCAGGATCAATAAGTTAGAATGCTCCCAAACCGAAAAGAGCCACAGGGCATTAACGGAAGATATGAACTTCATTCTCAACTGACATATGGTAGAAAGGACATATATTCTCGACGTCCACTCTTCTACTTCGTAGATTTGTCCTTATCAGAAGACAGTCAGCATAACATCTCCATATCAAATCCACAACCTTCCTTGGGACTTTCAAATTTTAGATTTATCTCCAAGTTGCATCCATCTGCAATTCATTATGAACCAATTGATCCATATAGAGATGATAATACCCATTATTCACGCTATAAATTCCTTTCTTTGTCCTTCGACTAGAAGAGAGTGTCTTCTCTCTGATTAACACTTAGCAGGGTGTTCAAAATGATTTAGCTATCTCTGGAATTAAGAAATTTCTAATGGTTTCTTCTTTCCATGACTTCCTATCATCAAATATGATGTCACTGACAAGATTTAAATCAGCATGAGAATCAATTGATGAAGTGATAAAAGGGCAAGTGTTATCTGGAAGCCAAGCATCAGACCAAATGCGGATATTTATACCATTTCCCATTCTCTACCGAGCGCCAATCTTCAAAAAACTCTAGGAAGACCATAAGCTTTGCCAAGTGTAACTCAGACGGCATCCCAAAGAAGACTCTAAAAAAGGAACATCTGGGGAAGTACCTGTATGCCTATTACTTTTAATATTCCTCTAATAGATCATTAAGATTGGTGAATCGTCTAGTTAAACTTGGCTTTGTTCAATTTTTCAGGTGATCGTGGTAAATTCTAACACATGACACGTTTTGTGTCGTGTTTTAAAATTTCTTATCATGAAAATATTTATGCAATAAATAATAAATATTTTTTAAAGTTAATTTTAATAAAAAATTATAATCAAAATTTTTAAAAATTATTGCAATATTTATTTATTATTTGCAAGTTTTATTTAATTTTAATAAATTATTTATTGACAAATATTTTGCGCATTAAATTTTTAGGTTTATGAGAATAAGCTTTTAGTGTTTTTATATAATTCTTGTATAGAATTTATATTTTCAATCTATCATATATAAGTGCGTGACTTATTTCAATTTGATTATTGTTTATACTGTTTCTTTTATATTTGTTAAATATTTAGAATGATTCATGAATTTGTATTTTGATATTTGTACTGTAGATGATATCTTATTTATATTTGAATGGGCCAATATATATTTTCGCCCTTAATGTTTACATCAAGATTCATATATGCCCCTCAACTAATTTTAGAGTCATTTAAATTACAAATTCATGTTTCAATGTCATTCAACCCCTTTTGTAAACAGTATCATTATTGTCGTTATCTTCTAAGTGGGCCTGCAAATTGTCACATAGGCAACAAAATCAACTTTATTTATAAGCTTCCCACATCTTTTAGATCTTTTAGATATCCTTATTAGCCTTTTTATTCCATTGCCTTTTAGATCTCCTCTTCGCCACCATCACCACCACCACCAGATCATCGTCATCATAAACCTACTGCTTATCCTCCATTACCACCACTTTATAAAATGCTATCCCAGTATAAATAAATTCCTACATGTCAAAAGGAACACAACTTTTTTTTATAAAAAAAAATATAATTTATAAATCTCCATTTTGATGTTACAACTACAAATCGTTGGAGAAGGTATTGGTCTCAAAAGTACGGTCAAGATCCACTTATGTTCATCTTGCTTTTATCTACTTATTTACTTATGTCTTACTATTGTCTGTTACCTTAACTCAATGGCTCATTGTGCCTCAGTGATGAATTTTAACTAAGCAACATTCCAGTATGAATAAATCACCATTTATTTTTTGGTTTCCATAAGGGAACTGCCATGACAATGAGAAAGATGTAACAAACTCAATGTGTTATGCTCACTAATGATGCACATGGGGTAGGCAATGAGATGTCAAATTCGAAATGTTAATGATTTTGGAGGGACAATGACTACTCCCTCTCGAAATTAATGTAAGAATCTTGTGGGAACTCGGAGGAGGCTTATAGGTTTGGAGTCGCCACTCAACCACAGTCAGAAATGAGAAACAAACTTCAAACAGTGTGTAAAATCTATTTCCATTATCAGAGATTTTAGATTCGGAAAGCCAATTTTGCTTGGCTAGCAATTTGTGACACAACCCGTTTAAATGCCACGACATGATATGAAGCTAAATGGGTTTGGGTATGGGATAAAAAAGTTTGTGTCGTAAATGGGTGAACCCTTTTATGACACACTAAAAGTTTAAATGGGTTGATCCCGCCTAATCCATTTAAACACATTTATGACCCGTTTATATAAATGTGTCTAAATGGATTATTTAAATAGGTTCAACCCATTTAGACATGTTTATAATAATTAAATAATGAAATTAACACATATAAAAAAATTTATTATTAAAAATTAATATTAAATAAATAAAATAGAAATTATCAAGTAAATATGATACATTTATACTAACTATTAATATTATTATTAATTTATTGTTAAGTAAATAATATTATTTATTGTTAAGTAATAAATTTAAATTACTAAATAAAGTAAAAATTACATATATAATATAAAATTATATAATTTTGGTGTAAATGCATATTAATATCAAATAAGTAGAATGTAAAACAATATCTTTGTACTACAAAAATACATAGTTTTATGTTAAAAATATGTAGTATTAATAGTAAATATCACAATATAAACTTACTAAGTAAATAATATACAGTTGCAGTATAATGATGGACTTAATTTAATATTAAATAAAAAATTTAAATATTGAAATATAATTAAAAAATATATATTAGTGAACAAAGAAGGGATCTGATAAAATTAATTAGGGTCAGTGAATAAAGAAGGGATCTTATCAAAATCAGTGAACAAAGAAGGGATCTAATCAAAATCAATTAACAAAGAAGGGATCTGATAAAATCAATTAGGGTCGGTGAACAAAAAAGTGATCTGATCAAAATCAGTGAATAAAGAAAGGATCTAATAAAATCAATCAAGGTTAGTGAATAAAGAAGGGATCTGATAAAATCAATCAAGATTAGCGAACAACGAAGGGAGCTGATCATCACTCCAAGTTAATGAACAAAGAAGGGATGTGATAAAATCAACCAAAGTCAGTGAATAAAGAAGGGATTTGATCAAAATCAATGAACAAAGAAGGGATCTAACAAGATCAATCAGGGTTAATGAACATAGAAAGGATATGATCAAGGTCAGTAAACAGCGAAGGGCACTAATCGCTATTCCAAATAAGTGAACAACGAAGGGATCTGACAAGTGCACAAAGGCAAGTATCCCTAAACTCTAATCCCAAATTGAGTGTTTATAAAGGTTTATCACATTTTGTTGCACAAACTATGATAAAGGGGAGTAACTATAAACACCCAATTTTTAAATACTAGATATAGGGATGCAACATAGGACCTGATGATGAAAAATTGACTGTGAAATTATATTTATTGGATATGATTTATTGGTTTTGGACTAAATTATAAATTTTTTTAGGATCTATTTTTAAATTTTATTTATTCTTTTGAAAAATAAAATAAATATATTAAAAATAAATTTTCAAAAAAACAAAAAATAAAAAAATTTCAAAAAAAGAGAAAATTCAGAAAAAAGGGAAAATTAAAAAAAAAAAGGCCAAAGGCCTATTTAATTTGCTGATTCGCAAAATTTTGTTTTATTTATTTAGTTTTTAATTTTATGATAATTTCTAATAATTTACACTTATCAGATTGTTAGGATTAGATTTATTTTATTTTATTATCTTATTTTTTTATAAATAAAAGGGAAAATTTTCATAGAGGGGAATTCCTGAATTCTTTATAGTAAGAGTCTATTTTTTACGTAGTTTTTACGAAGAGTTTTCAAAAAATCCGTTTTGATTCTTTGCCGTGAACTAAAAACACACTCCACCCTTCTTTATTTTCATGTTATTTTTTTAGTTTTTTGTCGTCAATCATATCCAAATAAACTAAAAATCATAGGCAACAAAAAACCACATACTTTTCTATCAACGGTGATCTCATCTTCTGAGGGGAATCAATACTTCATCCATTAAATCATCTTTTCTTTTATTCTTTTCTATTTTTTTGTTTGATTATTTTTATTTTTATTTCATTTAGTTACTAATCCTTGTTTGTTTTGTTTTCTCTGTTTATGGTTTATGATTATGGATGGAGTTATGTGAACTGTGAAGGATAATTACCTATAAAGAAATCATAGCCGAAAGCCATGGAATAAAGAATAGCCTATTTCATTTTATGTAGTTTTATTAGTATTTTTTTATTTTGTTTATTTTAACTTTCTTTGTTTTTTATTTCTTTTAAGGGATTGTAATTTTCTATTTTGTATTTTATTTTATTTTTTAAATCATTGTAATAGCCCCAATAGTGGGGATAGTGAAATTTTGTGTTTTATGTGTTTTATTTTGTTTAATTGGTTAGTAAAAGTAGGGTTTCAATTGGGTAAGTTAATGAAAATCTATGGTTGTAGACTTAAATTAGGGTTTCTTTAAAATTGATTTAGACTTAGGTGAATAGATTAGGGTTTCTTTATTAATTATTTGTTAATTGTAATTAGGCCCATATTAGTTAATTAATTTTAGTTTTAATGATTAATTAGAATTTAGGCCTATCTTTTAATTAGTCCATATATATATATATAGCTTAATTTAACTCTAGATTTAATTAATTAAAATGCATTTTTAGGTCCATAATTAATTAGATTTAAGCTAGATATAAATTTAGGCTCACTTAGCAAATTTAGACATAGGCTCATTTAATGTAAATAAAATTAATTAGATATACCCCCATTAATTTAAAGACTTTTCCATAAATTATAGACTTACCCCTTATTTGGTTCAATTCTACCAAAAAATTCATTTCATTTGCAAATGAATTCCTAATAGAATTCATTTTCAAATGAATTTTTATTAATAAAGTGTGTGTGATTCAAATGAATTCCATATTTTGTTATATTATATTTGGTATAAATCTTGAATTCAAGTTTTTGTCAAAATACCCATTTAAATATAAAAATATTTTTGAAAATAAAAATAATGAGGGGTATTTTAATCATTTAAAAGTATAGTCTTAAAATTTATAGAATTCATTTGAAAATTCCAACCATTTTGATAGAATTTAGTTTAGTTATAATCAATTTCAAAAATTTTAAAATTTAGAATTGCAGATGAATTCCATATAAAATTCATTTAAACCAAATATATATCATTTAGATTAGCAAATGAATTCAATAAAATTTTATGGAATTCATTTATACCAAACTACAATTGCCTTGAAAGGGGGGTGAATAGGGCTTTTGAGAAATTTAAAGAAAATTAAAAGAGATTAAGTAAGGATTAAGGAAGTAAAAGAAAGTACACAAACAATTAAGGAGTTCAGTTTACGTCTCCATCTAACTTATCCCCAAGTTAGGATTTTTAACCACCACACCAATCTTATTAACAAGAGTGTGATTATAAGAGTTTTAAGGCTCAACTCTAAACTATACAACAATGAGCTTTCACAAGGATTTGCTCTAACCCAAAATCCCAAGTGTTTTGATGGATAAACACTTAAACCAATTCCTTAAAAATAAACCTCACTTCCCTTCTAATCTATCATAGAAATTAAATGAATGAGAAGTCATATTTCTAACACACAACCAACTCTTAATATAGTTAATGAACAACAAAGAAAGTAGATGAATGTTTGAGAGCTCAATTGAATGCTAACTGTAAATGATTCAACAACCAAAGTGTGTAACTTTCAATTGAGCTTCCAAGAGTTGTTTTTATTTATTAACAACTCAAAAATGGTTGTTGGGAAGCATTAATTTCATCTCCAACCTCTCTATGCTTCATTAAATGCAAAAATAGCTTTTGCAGAGAAACAGCTGCTCACGATCGTGAGGGCATGGTCCCGGTTGTGACCGTTAAAAAATATAGTCATTGGAGTTGCAGGTGACCATTGTGCCTTGGAGAGCAGTTAAGTCACAAGCTATTCAAGGTTGTGAGGGCAGGCCGTGAGCGACTCAAAATGTTTGCTTGCTGGGACGCCTGGTGATCATGAGTTGAAGCAGCTTGTGACTGGTCCTCGTGACCATATCACGACCACCTCATGATTGTGAGGAGCGCAGAATTATTTGCACAATGAAGCCCCTTTAAAGCTTGAGCTCGTGACCTCTGCTCACTGTCGGGACTAGAGCTCATGAGGGAGGCTTAATTTTAGACATATTTGATGCTCTAATTGACTTGAATTGATCTTGAGCTTTGTGGCACTTTATGTAGAACATTTTGGATAGTCTAGGAGGTTGAAACATTGCACTTTGATTTTATGAGATCAATTGAACCTAAACACACTCAATAAATATATTATTAGTTTACTTAAATTATTTGTTAAAGTCAAAATTATAGAGATTGACTAAACCTAAAGTCAACAATCTCCCCCTTTTTTACTTCGACAAATAACTTATGTGTGTGAATTATGCATAATCAAGTGAAGTGTGAAAGGTATACAAAGCTCCCCCTTAGTTCATGCATTAGTAAAAAAAATCTCCCCCTTGATGTATGCATAGGTGTGTATTATTAAATTTAGAATATAGTTGATCAACAACTTATATATCAAGTATTTAAGCTATTTTAAGCACACACATATAGTTCTCCCTCTTTGTCAAAGATAAAAAAGAATAAAAAAGAGAAAGAGGAATAAAATAGATAATAAAAAAAGCTTCATTAACATAAGAAAAGATGTGGTTCATACACCAAACATTACTTAACATAACATAATAAGAGGCTAGACATAGCAAACTAAGACAAATTAAAGACATGAACTTAAAGGAAACATAACAAAAAAGGATAAACTAATTATAAACCTAAGATAAACCAAATAGACTCTAAAAACATAAACCATATAAGAAGAGGGATCCATTGGGTGCTCATCTCCATGAGGCACTTGAGTGGAGGGATCTTGAAACACTTGAGGAGGAGGAGGAGGCCAAGTGCATTAAAAATTATGATAAGCATAAAGTTGGTGGATGTCATGCTCAACTTGATCCATGCACCTATCAAGTAAACTACCGGCAAAATTCAAATCTGAATAACTAATTAAGTCAAAGGATGAACTCCTAGGATACCAAAGTTCTAAATGCAATCTTCTACTAAGATATTTGAAAATTCTCTTAATGGCATTCAAATAAGACTCTCTAGGACAAGATTGAAATCTAGCACACAAGTATGTAGCAAACATAATATTTGGCCTACTTGCGATTAAATGGAGAAAGGATCCGATCATGCTTCTATATCGTTTTTCATTAACCATTTTGCCATTCTCATCCTTGTTGAGTTTGGTGGTAGTGCTCATAGGGGTCTTGGTTGACTTAGCTCCTTCCATCCCAAACTTCTTGAGAATGTCCCTTGTGTATTTGGTTTGGTTGATGAAGATCCCACCCTTGCATTGCTTGATTTGAAGTCCAAGGAAGAACTTAAGCTCACCCATCATACTGATCTCAAATTCTCTTTGCATTAGCTTAGAAAATCCCTCACACAAGTAATGATTAGTAGCATTGAATGTAATGCCATCAACATATATTTGAATAATGAGTAAATCATGATTAGGAAAATCCAATAGAGCTTTCGAAAGTTTAAATACATGATTAGGAAAATCAAAACTTTCAAAACCTAGAGGTTGTTCAACATAAACCTCCTCTTCCATAAAACCATTTAAAAATGCACTTTTAACATCCATTTAAAAGAGTTTGAAATCCATGAATGATGCAAATGCAAGTAACATCCTAATAGCTTCTCACCTTGCAATGGGGGCATGAGTTTCATCATATTTAATGTCTTCCTCTTGATTATAACCTTTAGCTACTAGTCTAGCTTTGTTCCTAGTTATGACACCTTGTTTATTCATCTTATTTCTGAACACCCATTTGGTGCCTATAATAGGATGATGTTTAGGTCTAGGAACCAAGGTCCAAACCTTGTTTCTCTCAAATTGATTTAACTCTTCTAGCATTGTATGGACCCAAAATTTATCACTTAAAGCATCATCAACATTTTTGGGTTCAATTTGAGAAATAAATGCTAAATTAACAATAGATTTAAGTTGAGATCTAGTAGTTACCCCCTTTATAGTGTCATCAATGATGAGGTCTTTAGGATGTGCTTTCTTGAATTGCCACTCCTTTAGAAGTTCATCCTTTAAGGTAGGTTAAGGCATCTCCTCACTTACTTCCTTGCTTAGACCTTCAAGTTCCAAAGGTTTGCTAGCATTTTCTTCTTGAATATTCATATCCACAAGCGCATCTACAATATCATCAACACTACACACATCCTTTCTAGGATCAAGTGGGTTAGATTCATCAAATACAATATGCATAGATTCCTAAACTACTAAAGTTCTTTTATTGAAGACTCTATATGCTTTGATAGAGGTGGCATAGCCTAGGAAAATTCCTTCATCGGCTTTAGAATTAAATTTTTTGAGGTTGTCTTTGGTGTTTAATATAAATCCAAATACTCTAAGATATGAGATTTTTGGTTTTTCATTGTTCCAAAGCTCATAAGAAGTTTTATTCAAAATTGGTCTTTTAAAGACTTTATTTGCTATATAGCAAGAAGTGTTAATGACTTCCACCCAAAAGTATAAAGATAAATTATACTCATGAAGCATAGTCATAGCCATTTCTACTAGAGTCCTATTTTTCCTTTCAACTACCCCATTTTGTTGAGGAGTTCTAGGAGAAGAAAAAGTATGTGAAATGTCATTTTCATTGCAAAAGGTTTTGTAGAATTCATTTTCAAATTCGGTTTCATGATTACTTCTAATAATTAAAATGCAAAAACATTCTTCTTTTTGAACTCTTTTTGAAAAACTTTCAAATTCTTTAAAGGCATCATTCTCATGAGCAGGGAAACACACCCAAGTGTTTCTAGAGTAATCATCAACCAACACATATGCATTCCACTTAAACTAGCAACTCTTGTAGGTCCAAATAAATCCATATAAATAAGTTTAAGTGGCCTAAAGGTGGACACCACATTTTTGAGCTTAAAGGAAGTCTCAGATTGTTTCCCCTTTTGACAAGCATCACAAGGTTTGTCTTTAGTGAACTTGAGTTTGGGTAACCCAACCACAAGTTCATACTTACTAAGATCATCTAAGAACATAAAGTTTCATCTAAGAACACAAAGTTTGCATGTCCTAACCTTCTATGGCATGTCCATGTGTCATGGGAAATTGACATCAAACATTTAATGTCTTTGTTATTAACCTCATTCAAGTTAATGACATAGACATTATATACTCTTTTACCACTAAAAATCACTTATTCCTCATATAAACTACTAACAAAGCAATTTTTAGCTTAGAAAGTGACCTTGTTTCCTATGTCACATAATTGACTTATACTAAACAAATTATGCTTAGGACCATCAACAAGCAACACATGATGTATAAATAAGGATTAGGGGTTACCAATTTCTCCAATGCCTAGTATCTTTCCTTTGGCATTGTCTTCAAATGTAACATAACCTCCAACTTTAGCATCAAGCTTGTTGAATTGCTCCTTATCTCCCATCATGTGTCTTAAACATCCAATATCAAGATACCATTTGTTTTTTGTTCTTGTGGACTTTAAGCACACTTACATAAACAATTTAAACATTCTTTTGAACCCAAACCTTCATTGGTCTAGGTTGGTTAGTTTCAAAGTAACCCAAAGGAAGCAATTTTAAGTGTAGTCTTCTATAGAAGTACACATTGCTAGTATGACATTTGGTCTATTTCTTCTAGGAGGATATGAGTTCCTAGTAAGTGAGACATGCCTTTTGTGTTGAGGCTGTGTGTGCCTTCTCAATGTCTTTTATGCCTTAGGATAAGAGTGAGACATATATTGGCAATGACATTATATATTGTAAGGTGTTTATATAGCTTGCTTAGGAGTGTTGTATCAAGTGTACATGTAAGCATGTTTAGGTTGAGGCTTCTTGTTTTGAGCCTTACTCTTTTGTGTCAATGAAGGTTGAGTCTTATGAGACTTTCCCTTATTATTTGACACATAATACTTTTTCACTTTGAAAGCTTGAGTCTCAAAAGGTTTAAAGGGAGAAGGGGTGGAATCACAATAAGCTTTCACAGAGTTAATGTGAGATGATGATAAAGAGGGCATTCTATTAGTATATCCAATGCCATGAGTATCCTTATAGAATTTTTGAGAGTCAAAAAGACTATTTAAAGTCTCTTTTCCCTTCATAAATTTATCAATGGAGTTCTTCAATTCTAGGACCTCTTTAGAAATTTTAAGATTTTCATTATTAGCTTTCTTAAGTTAATCCTCCAAGGAATTTAAGGATTTTAAATCATTAGTAAGCTTTTCATTTGATTCAAAAACTTTAAAAAAATCATTTTTTAATCTTTCAAATTCCTTGGATAAGTTTGATAGCTCATGCTTGTAATGCTTCTTCTTAGAGAGAAGACTTTTGTATTTAGGCATGAGTTTGCTCATAATAGAACTCTCATTATCATCATCATTATCATTATCACAATTATCACAATCATCACAAGAAGAATTAGATGTATATATTACCTCTTTTTCATCTTTAAGAGCTATGAAGCAAAGGTTAGCCACTTCTTGTTGGTCCTCTTCCTGTTCTGATTCGGAGGAGTCATCCCATGAAGCTTTGAAGCCTTTCTTCTTATCCTTTGCTCCCTTGTTCTTGAATTTAAGCTTGGGGTACTCATTTCTAATGTGACCCAGTTTCTTGCACTCACAGCAAGTAACATCTTTGCTCTTTTTGCCTTCATACTTCTTGTTGAAATCTCTAGTTCTTGAGGAGTTCTTCATTCTCAAGAATTTCTTGAAATTCCTTGTAAGCATAGCAATGTCACCTTTTTCATTACTAAAATCTTCTAGGCTTTCATCTTCACTCGCTTCTTGAATAACCTTCAATGCAATGCTCTTTTCTTCTCTTCTTTCTCATCTTTCTCATCTCTTCTTTGTTTTATAGTAAGCTCATGTGTAAGGAGCTTTCTAATAAGTACATCAGTTGAGAGAGTTAAGAGGTCTTGTGCTTCCTCAATTGAAGTGACTCTAGATTCCTAATCCTTCTTAGGTAAGATTCTCAAAATCTTGTTGTTCACTTCTTCTTTAGAAATATGTTTTCTAAGTTTTCTTAGAGTAGTAAGAAGAGCATTAAGGCGATTGGTCATTTCATTTATTGATTCTTGAGGCTTCATCTTGAAGAGTTCATACTCATACATATGTAGTTGAACCTTCTTGCTTCTCACTTGCACATTTCCTTCATAATGATTCTCAAGAGTTTCCCATACTTCTTTTGCAAATTGGCAATATTGAACCTTGCCTCCTTCTTCTCTAGACATTGAAGCAAGTAGGATTGTCACTGCCTTCTTGTTCTTGTAGTTTGCCTCCTTTTGATATTGAGTCCATTGTGTTCTATCAATAAGAGTTTCCACATTGTCTAGTATGGCTTTAGGGGGCACCCAACCATCAAAAACTACTTCCTATAGTCTAATAGGATCACTATACAGATATAGTTCCACTTTGAACTTCCAATGGGGATAATCACTCCCATCAAAGAAAGGTCTCAAAGAAGAAAAAATTTATACCCTCACTAACCATGATCTAAGCTTCTTACAATTAAATACTAAGAAGTTTAGCTCTAATACCAATTGTAATTGCCCTGGAAGGGGGGTGAATAGGGCTTTTGAGAAATTTAAAGAAAATTAAAAGAGATTAAGCCAGGATTAAGAAAGTAAAAGAAAGAACACAAACAAGTAAGGAGTTCAGTTTATCAACAAACCTACGTCTCCTCCTAACTTATCTCCAAGTAAGGATTTTCAACCACCACACTAATCTTACTAACAAGGTTGTGATTGCAAGAGTTTTAAGGCTCAGCTCTAAACCATACAATAATGAGCTTTCACAAGGCTTAGCTCTAACCCAAAATCCCAAGTGTTTTAATGCATAAACACTTAAACTAATTCCTTAGAAATAAATCGTACTTCCCTTCTAATTTATCCCAAAAATTAGATGAAGTAGAAGTCTTATTTCTAACACACAATCAATTCTCAATAGAGTTAATGAACAACAAAGAAAGTAGATGAATGTTTGAGAGCTCAATTGAATGCTAAGTGTAAATAATTCAATAACCAAAGTGTGTAACTTTTAATTGAGCTTTCAGGAGTTGTTTTTATATGTGAACAATGCAAAAATGGTTGTTGGGAAGCATTGATTTCGTCCTTAACCTCTCTATGCTTCATTAAATGCAAAAATAGCTTTTTGCAAAGAAACAGCTGCTCACAATCGTGAGGGTATAGTCCCGGTCATGACCCTTAAAAAATATAACTGTTAGAGTGGCAGGTGATCGTTGTGCCTCAGAGAGCAGTTTAGTCATGAGCTGTTCACGGTCGTGAGGGCAGACCGTGAGCAGTTCAGAATGTTTGCTTACTGAGATGCCTCATGATCACGAGATGAAGTAGCTCGTGACTAGTGCTCATGACCACATCACGACCACTTTATGATCGTGAGGGGCATAGAATTATTTCCACAATATAGCCCATTAAATCTTAAACTCGTGACCTCTACTCACGGTCAAGATTAGAGCTCGTGAGGGAGACCCTATAACTTAATTTTTGACATATTTGATGCTCTAATTGACTTGAATTGATCTTGAGCTTTATGGCACTTTATGTAGAACATTTTGGATAGTTTAGGAGGTTGAAACACTTCACTTTAATTCTATGAGATCAATTGAACCTAAGCACACTCAATAAACATATTAGTTTACTTAAATTATTTGTTAAAGTCAAGACTATAGAGATTGAATAAACCTAAGGTCAATACAAACACACTCTTAGGATCATTTTTAAATTAAAAGATATAGAATTAGGCCCACTAATTAAAAGCTTTCATAATTGGTAGACTTAGGCTCATTCTTTAGAATTAAAATAAGTAGACAATTAATATGAATTAGGCCCTTTAGCTTCTAGGCTCTCTTGTAAACTAAAACATATAAATTTAGCTAATCTAAATAAAATCAATGCAGATTTGACTAATTTTAGGGATTTATATATTTTTGATGAATGCATTTTTACATGATTTTCATTATGATAAATGCCTTTGTTGTCAATTTAAATGGGTTTAAAATGAAAATTGCATGTAATTAAAGGAATAAAAAAATAATTGATAAGGTAAATCTAAAAGAACATAAGATTAAATGAAGTTAATATTCTGTACCTAGAATCCTCTCGGTGTGGTGCTAACTCTTTTAAAGAATCGGGTTACCACCACTCATAAATTGTCTCAGTTATTATCCTGAGTGGTGACTCCTCATCTCCACACCCTATCTTTGTGATAGCGATTGGTGTGTTCCCTAGAGTTCTGAACTCAAACAGTGTTATGGTTGCCAAAATTTTGGGCGTGCACTAAACCCTGTCGTCTATATTATCAAGCTCTTTTTTTATGACGTGGGTGGGAAGATTACAAAGTCTAATTTGATATTTTATCCTTGCTTGTAAAGGGGTAGGTTAGTTTATCTCAATTTTTAAATGGTCCAAAAGGAGTCTTAATCTTGGAAGGTGATAATTTTTACATTTCAAGCTTATCATAGATCATTATCTATTAGGGAGTTTGACTTGAAACTATTGAATTCCATCATTTTTGTATCAAGCTTTGGTTTAAGATTTAGGTTTACATATCCATTTTGTGGTTTATCTGGTTCTCCAAATGTTCCATCCAATTTGCACAAAGACAACTTGAATTTGGTTATGAAATCAGTAGAGGCAAAAGTAGTTCTACTTCGACTACTGTAAATCAAGATTAATGGTTCAGTCATTACATTAATCCATTTGATCCTTTATTATATAATGGAATGCCCTTTTCTAATTATAATTAGCAAGACCCACGCCAAAGTTATCCAACCATATTTTTGAATAAAGTGAATACTTCTCAAAATTATCCTATTAATGTGCCTGAATTTCAAAGAAGCCATTCTAATGCATTCAACAAAGGGAGTTCATTTTTTAAATTATTTCCATCTGAAATGTGCATTCAAAATGCAGATGATTATAATGCTAGGCCAAGTGATCAAGATCCTCCACGCCACTCCTTTGGTGGTGATTTTATTATTATTGTATTTGTTTTTAGTTTGTAATAATATTAAATTAATATGATATAATTATTTACATATTAAAGGTTTGAAGTATTCTCTTATGTCATATTTTATTATAGTAAATAATAATTTTTATATTAAATTTGTTATTTTTTCAAATGTGTATTTTTAAGTAATTCTTAACCTATTATATTAGATGTTAAAGTTTATTTTGCATTTTTTATTAATACGGTGCATTTTATTGATTTTTTTTAAATTCACAGTAGCATCGAACGATATAGTCCGATTCGATTCAAATCAGTCTGATATTCACGATACTGTTGTTTAAAAATATGAGGGGGTATGATGTGATCTCAAGAGCCAAGCCCAATAAGCATCAATTGAATTATGATACCATAAGAGTCCAAGAAAACCCAAAGCTAAAAATAAAGTATAAAGAGTCTTTAAAGGCTTTAATTAGAACTATTCAAGGTATATAAAGAGTCTAAGTTGGTGTGACATCAAGTCCAAAGTCTAACAAGTTACAAGTGAGTCAAACACTATTACAAGTTCAAGAGGGCCTAATGAAAAGAGCTAAAATAAAGACATTGCAAGATGCACTAATTGGACTTATTAAAGAAGATTGGAGAGCCCAAAAACATCCAAATTTAACCAAAATTAATGAGGAATTAAATAAGGCCAAAATAAGCATTTTTACCATATCAAAATAAGTGCATTTAAAGCCTAAAATATATATTAAGGTTGCAACCATCACCTATCATCGCAGGTAGCACAAAACAAGCAAGAAAACAAGTAATCGTTTCTGCTGCGATCGCAACCTTATCCTCTATGATGTAGTAACATCTTTCTTTGCACAACCTTCATTAATTCTTATCTAAATTAGTTACAACAAGTTTAAATGCATGGGATAACAGCCTCACACAACTTAGCACCGATTTTTAGACCATTTTAATAACCAAAAATATAGAATAAAACATCCAATTGGACTCATTAAAGAAGATTGGAGAGCCCAAAAACATCCAAATTTAACCAAAATTAATGAGGAATTAAAGAAGGCTGAAATAAGCATTTTTACCATATCAAAATAAGTGCATTTGAAGCCCAAAATAAATATTAAGGTTGCAACCATCACCTATCGTCGCACGTAGCACAAAACAAGCAAGAAAACAAGTAATCGTTTCTGCTGCGATCGCAGCCTTATCCTCTATGATGTAGTAACATCTTTCTCTGCACAACCTTCATTAATTTTTATCTAAATTAGTTACAACAAGCTTAAATGCATGGGATAACAGCCTCACACAACTTAGCACCAATTTTTAGACCATTTTAATAACCAAATATATAGAATAAAACATCTTTGAACACCATACAATATCAAGTCCATATACATTGATAAAATGAGAGTTAGTAGGATGTTTAATGTCATTAGTGAGAATAAATGTAATTAGTGGTTATAATGGCAGGTTAGTTGGTTAAATAATCATATGTAATAGAGTCTAGAGTTATTGTGTAAGCTTGGTCTTAAGTTTATATAAGCAAGACCACATTACATTGTATGAATGTTAGAGATGAGTTATATGATATTTGAAAATTTCCTTATGAGGAATTTGGTCTGAAGTTTTTGTATGAACTTTAAGACTTATTAAACATTGTATGACATGTGACATCAAAATCTAAATCTTTAACTTCTTCTTTACTTATCAAACTCTTTTATTTATGGTGTGGGAAGATTACAAAGTCTAATTTGATATTTTATCCTTACTGGTAAAGGGGTGAGTTAGTTTATCTCTATTTTTATCTCAATTCTTGAACGGTCCAAAAAGATTCTTAATCTTGGAAGGTGATAATTTCAATATATTTAGCTTGGAGTTTGACTTCAAACTATTGAATTCTATCATTTAGTTATTAGTCTCTTTTATGGGTTTGAAAATGTTCGTTCTGGGTTGAGAGGCTATACCTTTCTAGTCTATATGATGTTTTCCACTCTTAATGAACATTCTTTATCTTTTTTTTTTTTTAAAAAAAAAAGAAAAGTCAAGGTCCAATTTGCTAGAGAATGAGCCACAACATTACCAGCATGATAAAAAAGAAGATGTTAATAGAAAACCTTTTGAAGTTTGAAGAATATCATCAAATTGTTGAAAATTATAATAATATCCCATACAATTGATTGAAGTTTTCAACAAAAAATTATTTAATTGTACTTTAAAAGAAAATAAAAGGACTATCTTTATAAATGACAATATATATGAATGTCTTATACCAAAGTAAAAGGAGTAAATTGTACAATATATAAATAGTAAATGCATTTTAAACAAGAAGATATTAAAAAATAATATTAATTTTTCATACAAAATTTAGTTACATACTTTTATGGAATTACTCATTATTGTTGATTGTATTGTAAATAATCATATTTCATTGATAATGTAATTATTTTCTTACCATAATAAAATTTATACTATTATTAATCTTCTATTTTTAACAATATTTTTAAAAAAAATTTCTCATTCAAAAAATATTGTGTTGTGCCAATATAATTTAAAAATAATTATAAATTAATACCATACTGCCTTTCTGCCATAGTCTATACTTGTTCATCCAAAAGGTTGACCTTGCTTGGTCACTTAATCCTTGATTGTTTTCTTAGCAACAATCATCGTAATCAGCACTCAATTGTTATCTCTAAGCTTGGACATGGTGCAAAAAGAAAGATAATTAGCATAAATCGAAAGGTATTTACCAAAAACTCTGCTTTGATGTCTCCTAAAGCAAAATAGATACGCGTACGGATAGTGGGTCTAGTTGAGTCGTGCAGCCCTAGGTGCTATACTACAATAAGCTTCACCTGGGTTCTCCTTTTGCCAAATTTCGCCTTTGAATTCGTTACCTTTTACTACTCACTTTTAAACTATTTAAAAATATAATTATTAGTTAATACAATTAGTTAAAATTAAGAATATTTTTCAATTCGTTTTAACTATTTACAATAAAATTTTAAGCAACACTCACCGTAATAATTATCTTTACACTATGCATGACAACTATAGAGAGAAGGGAAGGGAGGAAAAATGAAGAGAATAAAAGCTATAGATTTTGTTATATTTGATAACTTAAAATTAATTAATAAGGAAAAGAATGATAAATATTTAAAAAAATAAAAATTTAAATTACAACATGTTTTGGAGTTGAAATATTTTACACTCCTTTGTTCAAAAAAAATATTTTACACTCCAATTTTTGGTGTAATTTCATAAAAATAAAATCAAGTATGTATATGTGTGTGTGTGTATATATATATATATTTGAGTTTTCAATTTTTTTCTCTTTCCGTCACTTTCCCTTCTTCCCAAAACAAGAGGAAGGAAATAGTAAGGGTCTGTTTACTTTTAGAAAACAATGCCTGTTTTCCAGAAATTTTTTTCAAGAAAACTGGAAAATAAAAATTGTTGTTTAGTAATGATATTTTCTAACTTTAGAAAACTAGAAAACTATTTTTCAAATTTTTCAAATTATAAAAGACTTTAGAAAACTAATAAAAGATGTTTTCGAATTTTTCTTTTAACATTAACTACAACATTTTCAACCACAATTACCACCACAACCTCCACTACCACCATCACCACCACCTCCACCACCACCACCACCACTACCGCCACCACCACCACCACCACCACTACCGCCACCACCTCCACCCCC